>CM042168.1:76389113-76421613 GCA_023376005.1 Doryteuthis pealeii
TTACACAAAGGGAGGTAATAATAAAACAGGGGAAGTACTTCTGTTTGTCAACTGAATCTCTTGGTCATCGAGAGCAGGAGAGTGAATCCACACACCTGGTCAGCAACTTGAGAAAGCTTTATTATACTTAGAATACAGTTGCAGTTTTCTAGGGAGCTTATATACTTTCAGAAAGTTAAAGATTTACCCAAAGGGGAGGTAATAATAAAACAGGGAAGTAACTCTCAATTACTTTGTAATAATAAATGAACACACACGGTCAGACTTGAGAAAGCTTTATTATACTTAGAATACAGTTGCAGTTTTCTTGGAGCTTATATTACTTTCAGAAAGTTAAAGATTTACACAAAGGGGAGGTAATAATAAAACAGGGAAGTAACTCTCATTACTTTGTAATAATAAATGAACACACACGGTCAGACTTTGAGAAAGCTTTATTATACTTAGAATACAGTTGCAGTTTCTTGGGAGTTATATACTTTCAGAAAGTTAAAGATTTACACAAAGGGGAGGTAATAATAAAACAGGGAAGTAACTCTCAATTACTTTGTAATAATAAATGAACACACACGGTCAGACTTGAGAAAGCTTTATTATACTAGAATACAGTTGCAGTTTCTTGGGAGCTTATATACTTTCAGAAAGTTAAAGATTTACACAAAGGGGAGGTAATAATAAAACAGGGGAAGTAACTCTTAATTACTTATTACATCGTTTTTATTTTATTCATTCTTAATGGTTACTCAATTTTGTTTAAAACTCAATTTTTTAAACTCATCTTTTAAACTCATTTTTTTCTATTTAACTCATCGACGGGACCATAACACGACGGGTACTACCACTCCGGATCAGGATGGACCTGGGAGTACTGGCGTTGAAGGGGTACTCCATATTCCCCAGAGCTGCAGAATTGAATCTTAACCATCAGACGCAGTTTAATGTCATACCCAGGACATTAATACCCTCAGCCACAGCCTCCTAGCACAGATATGATAAAAAGGGTTGGGGCTTGTCATAAGGGTAATAGAGTTGGGACAATCATATAGGTGCAAGGGCATGATGACCGCCCGTCTGGCCTAAATAAGGGCAAAATGGTAGTGTTGCATGTCATGGACTGCTCAGCCGTGTCAACGTTTGGGTTATTTTATGCCAAAGATGTTTTTGTTGTTATTCATTTTTGTTGGGTAATCAAATTTTTAAACCTCATTTTTAAAGAATCTATTTAACCCATTAATGGGACCCAATCAAACTCGTGTTGTATTTCTTTGTGGAATTATTAACAGAAAATACAAAATGTTAATTTAATGAGGTTTTATTTTGGTTTGAGAAAATTATGCTTTTACATCAAGTTGTACTAAGCTTGGTTGTAACCTCTTAAACTTTTGTGTGGATCCAGGAGCTGAAGGCTGAGTAGGTTCACCGGTGACTCTCGTGGAAGCTGGTCTGTCCCTTCTGGCCTCTAGTCGTCAACTGACTTCTCCCACGTGTCCCTTCAGTGACTCCTTACAATTACTACTATATCTACCTCCTACTCCTATTACTATCTACCTCCTACTGCTACCTCTCATATTCCCATTTAAAAGAAACGGTCCTTATTTTACCGCCCAAATTTAAATTCTTGGTGCCAGTGTGTCTACATTTTTCTATTTTTAGAACACTAGCCAAACGCCATTGTTTCAACCATTACACTCGCTATTCAGTAGTAATGAATCTGCAAGACTAGCTTGCTAACCATTACACCACGAGTGGGCGCCCCTCATTTACCCAAACTGTTTGTCAAGAGTAGGGTGTCACATAAAATCGTAAGTATGGGGCATCCAGCGAAGTTGATTGGTTGGTTGGTTGGATTTTACGGCATGTCAACTTGGGTTATTTTATGCCGAAAACGTTTTTTGCTTTCTTCATTCTTGTTAGGTATTCAATTTTTAACTCATTCTTTTTAACCCCATTTTTTTAAAAAAACTCATTTTTAAAAAAAAACTCATTTTTTAAAAATCTGTTTAACCCACTGGGCCCGAAAGCTCTATGTCCAATAAGTGGAATCCTGATTTAATTTATCAGACCAAGTTACCTTTAAGAACACCAGGGGCGATCTGGATTCAGAGGGACATGTTTCCCTTTGCACCGTCAACATCCGGTTGTTTATCAGGGTTAGGGTTAGCAGTTAGTTTTATAATTTAAAAGATAATGCGCCTAAAAAATCGTCTGGTAACTAACAATCGGATGTTGACGGTGCAAAGCGAAACATGTCCCTCTGAATCCAGGTCGGCCCTGGGGTGCTTAAAAGTAACTTGGTCCAATTTATCTTATAGGCTCAGGGACCGAAGCCTCCGAGCAGAAGAGTATATAAACTAGTGTATATACAAGCGCGGCAGCTGGTCCAATGGCTGATTCGCACATTCAGCTAGTTGTCCGAGCAGGCACAAATCAAACAGGTAGGTGTCAGCAGAAATATAAGCATCTGGTTTCACTCTGATTCGACTGTCCGACCGATAGGTTGATTGAAAGCACTTCATCCCATGTCCAACATTAGTTTTTTCTTTCAAATAAAAAAATGGGGGGGGGTCTTGCCTGGAACAAAAATAAACAAAAAATGTTTGAGTTACTTATCACCAATACTCAACAGGCATTCGCGCCGGGTAGATAAGAATTAATAACAGCTTAGCTCCAGTACCAAACTGAACAAAAGTGGTAACCATTATAGTATGTGGCCTACCTTTGATGTGGCCACGAAATCATGTCTCTCTATAGTATGTGGCCTACCTTTTGAATGTGGCCTATGAAATCATGTCTCTCTTTAGTATGTGGCCTACTTTTGAATGTGGCCTATGAAATCATGTCTCTCTTATAGTATGTGGCCTACGAAATCATGTCTCCTCTTATAGTATGTGGCCTACCTTAATGAAATCATGTCTCTCTTAAGTATGTGGCCTACCTTTTGAATGTGCCTAATGAAATCATGTCTCTCTTATAGTATGTGGCCTACCTTTTGAATGTGCCTACGAAATCATGTCTCTCTTATAGTATGTGGCCTACCTTTTGAATGTGGCCTATGAAATCATGTCTCTCTTATAGTATGTGGCCTACCTTAATGAATGTCGCCTACGAAATCATGTCTCTCTTTATAGTATGTGGCCTACTTATGAATGTCGCCTACGAAATCAGTCTCTCTTATAGTATTGGCCTACTATAAAGCATATTATAAGGTTATAATAATAACTGCTAACCTTAACCCTATTTCAGAATTTTAGAATATTTTAGAATTAAATTCATGTAAATTATGGATAAATTATTTTTTAAATTATTCTTAATTACTATATACAGCTTATGACTGAATTGCATTTCTTGAAATTGAATATATGTGAAAAATGATTAGTTTCAATAAATTGCCTACAACTTATATCTATAAATATACTCTTACTGAGGTAGGACACATTCAAACCGGGTAGGACACATACTATAACAGAATCAAAAAGGTAGGCCACATACTATAACAGAATCAAAAAGGTAGGCCACATACTATAACAGAATCAAAAAGGTAGGCCGCATACTATAACGGCACCGGATATGATTGGTTGGTTGATTGGTTGGTTGGTTGGTTGTTTTTACGGCACGCTAATCCTTATTGGATTATTTGATGCTGATGTCAGTCTTTTTTTTCATGCAATTATAGTTTCAGATAAGATACTTAATCATTTGTTTGTTGGTTATTATGTTTTACGGCATATCAACCATTTTCGGGTCATTTAATGCCGAATCATGTCATTGTGATATCAGGTTGCTTACAGTACCAGTTGTTGCTTGAATGGTCACCCATCCAAGTATTGAATAGGCTCTTAACTTCGGTGATCGGACCATATTACCTTTAGGCACCCCTTTTTGATCTCGATTAAGAAAGGACTTGTTTTTCATTTACACCGTCAATATCCGGTTGTTTGTTAGGGGTTAGGGTTAGAGATTAGGGATTAGGGTTAGGGGTTAGGGCTAGGAGTTAGTTTTATAATTTAAAAATAATCTAAAAATCGTCTGTTAAAACAACCGGATATTGACGGTGTAAATGAAAAACATGTCCTTTCTTAATTGAGATCAAAAAGGGGTGCCTAAAGATCATATGGTCCGGGTGATCTAGCGGGAACCGGTGCTTTTAGCTTGACTTAACATTAGGCAACGTAGGCAATCATTTGTTTACGCAATATATAGTTTCAAGTATTCCTATCTAATACTAAGGATTAGCACACGGGTTATATAGTTTCAAGTATTCCTATCTAATACTAAGGATTAGCACACGGTTATATAGTTTCAAGTTTCTATCTAATACTAAGGATTAGCACACGGTTATATAGTTTCAAGTATTCCATCTAATACTAAGGATTAGCTTATAATGTTTCAAGTATTCCTATCTAATACTAAGGATTAGCACACGGTTATATAGTTTCAAGTATCCGGGACCTATAACATTTTTTGCAACCCATGCAAGCAAAATGTATTTAACCATAAAATTACAATGGGATTTTTAAACATCGAATGGCTATGGGAGGGTCCACCAGAGTAAAATAGGGTTAAAAGGGGTCCACGGGTAAAAAAAAAAGGTTGACAACCATTGGTTTAGCTAAATAAAGCTTAGTACTTTTACATCTGTTCTGAGCCTGTTTTACTTTAGTACAGAGAGTATCGGAAATCTGATAGAGAATTATCTTCCCCTGCCGCTAGAGGGCGAATCGCCAATACGATGTTGGCGCCAGAATCAAACCCCGGCACTTGTCTATAGGCCGTCGACCTGGACCGAGGCGTTTTTTAACAGCATACTTTCTAAGGCTGTCTCATAGCATACTACTGAAGGCCGTTTCAACTGCATACTTATCAGAAGGCTGAGGACCTAAATAGTCAACTTAAAAGGGCCCCATCCACCGTCATTTAAAAGAACAGTTACCCAGGCGAGAAGCTTCTAAAAAAGAACTCCCTACACTTTTTTACCTATCGTACGAGAACTGACCAAAACGGACGCGTCTCAACCGTATTCTACAACCACAGCGACCAGAATTCCCTTTCTAAAGCCACTTCTCCACGAACAGTATTTCACCTCACAGATAAGTCTAGTGGCAAATGCCATTAAAATTTGCAACAACATTTCTGTACTTTTTGATAATGCATGAGTCTGTAATTTATATTCGTGTTTGTTTCCTTCTTTCGTCCGAATAAACCAACTACGGAGAATAGGAGCTCCAGCGAAATCCCGTAAATACTCTTAAGAGTCCTCAAATCTTTGCATATTCCAAGCATTGGAAGCTTTCCCGGTTGGTTGGATCTGGGTTTTCACTTGTATGGGGCTTTCTTTTCCTCGCTGTATCCTTGGTTCTTTTAATTGCAACCTGGTCCTCTTTTGGCAGAGATTTCCTTTTAGTGAGGCATACTGTTGCCGTATGCGATAGGCAACATTAAACTACAGAAGAACTCAAAATTAACCACTGCATTTAAGTATTGCTTTAATATTTAAGCTTATCTTTTAAAAGATCAACGATAATTCAAATACAAATTGATGTACATAGGTCCTTTATTTCCGTACAAACAATTATTTTTATATATGCATATCTACTGTATGATCCGAAAGTCTTGTGTCCCCTACATATTTTAAGGGGTAAAATAATTACATAATACTCGAAATTCTAGAAAATAATTCAATTTCTAAAGATCTTTTTAGAAGTACAATAACTACATAACTTATTGTTGTAAAGGAGGATATTTCCCCTACAAGAAAGTTGGACTCGTCCAACGAAAGACATAAAAGATACAGACGAGACGAGGTTAGTGGTAGTAGCTAGTCTTGCTAACAGAGTATTCATTATTGTTTGTTGAAGAGCAGTAAGTATCACTTAGTGTTGTAAGGGATGATCAGTACTGCTGTATGGCTGCACCATCTGGACCCTAACTAAGCGACTAGAGAATAAACTAGATGGGAGCTGCACAAGAATGCTGCGGGTGATCATGAACAAGACGTGGAAACAGCACCCTACGAGAAAGCAGCTGTACGGCCACCTACCACATATCACACAAACCATCCGAGTGAGACGGACAAGATACGCGGGACACTGCTGGAGAAGCAAGGACGAACTCATAAGCGACGTCCTCCTGTGGAAGCCAGCACATGGACACGCCAGCGTGGGCCGACCAGCAAAAACGTACGTTGATCAGTTCTGTGCGGATGCAGGATCCTGCATAGAGGACCTCCCGAGAATGATGAGCGATAGGGACGGATGAAGATTTTGTCATGGATATCCGCGCTGAAAGCGCGACATGATGATGATGATGACAAGAAAGTTGGACTCGTCCAACGAAAGACATAAAAGATACAGACTAGACGAGGTTAGAGGTAGTAGCTAGTCTTGCTAACAGAGTATTCATTACTTTTTTTTTTGGAAAAAAAAAACTGCGCATTTGATTCTATTTATTATATCCCTTTGTACCAAAAGGTAATAAACCTATTTGGTAACTTTTTTCGGATTCCATGTTGTTTACTGATAAACTCACTCACAACACTTATATTACTAAAACAAAAGATGATGAAAGTTAAAACAATATGTAGTGTTGCAGATTGACTGTTGTTCAGTTTATTTTGCGCGGGAAGTCGAAAAGACAAAGGAAAATTGAACTTAGAAGACAATGTCTAAGGTAGACAGAGTGTCTGGTGTGACAAAGGACTCATCTGGACAAACGCGAATTTGAACAAAGAGAAAGGACTTCCGGTCAAGGAACAAAAGGATGTGTGGGCGGTCGTCAATACTTAAGCGGTCATCAGGGCAGCCCAGAAGGTAGACCCCAGGAGACGGCGAAGAGAGCACAAGGTGTCTGACCGTCGACACGGTCGGGCGCTGCTGCGAGCAGTGAGGCGCGCCCACCCCGTTCACCCCCCGATCGCCAGCCTGCAACATTCGTAGCGCCGTTGTCCAGCTCGTCCACCCACACGCACCCACCACGAGGGGAAAGAAATAAACGTTAAAAGTCTTACTACTACATATGTCTACGTGTGAATCCTTATACTCCATTACTAACACATACGACCCAGCAACAGTATATGACAGTAGGAGTGACATGACTTTCGGACCACCCTGTTGTTCAAAAAGTCTTGGAATTGCTGATCGAAAAAATGTACCTAGAATTGGCACAGACACATCAAGACAGTAGTTTTACGGCATGTCAACATCTTTATGGGCTATTTTATGCCGAAGTTATTTCAACAATTATGATCTCCGATTATATATGGCTTAAAAATGGGCATTCTTGAACTTTCTCGATCGTTTCACTTTTTTTTCTCTTTTTTTTTTGAGTAAATTCAGTAAATTGTTATACCTTAAAAATAAGACCTAAGGGATATAGAATTTTATGTGTGAAATTAGGCTTTTGTTATTTGGTGCGTGTTCGCTGGGATCCTTTCTTTTAAACCCCTTTATACATGGTTTTCTTTCTTCTGATGGTCGTTAAGCTGAAATTGAATTAAAGGAAGAGAACAGAAGAGACAATGACAAAAGATACTTATATGGTTCAGACTTTATTTCTAGGTTCATAGCAATTTCTCCTGAGACAGTCAATAACGTGTGTTCTGAGTAAGGTTTGCGTTGGAATGGTCGATGGAACTTTTTGGCGCCAGGAATGGACCTTTCCTCTGCGCATGCCCATAGGATTCTTCCTGTCTGAGGGCTCCTGGGATATCTTTATTTTTTTCATTTTTTATTTTAATTATGATTTTATTTTATTCCCCACAGGCCATTATCTTGTCTCATGGCATATCCCTCCGAAAACCCACTATTGTTTTCATACTAATTTTCACTATCATACTTTCGCCTCACAAAAAGTCTTTTATTAATCATGTTAGGGAGATTATCTCCCCTAACGATTCGACCGGATAGACTCAACTGACAAGCAGAGAGTAAAATAGACAAGGACTTGGCCGCATGTGATGAACACACACATGATACACAGTTTAATTCTATCCAAACTCATTCCCCTGTATTCCCGGTCGGTGAGAATAAATAAAACAAATATTGTTATATGTTAAACATATTTCACTATTTTTGTTATCATTTGTTATTCCTACATCTTGGGATATAACAAATCCCTACAGTCATACCAGGTTTACTAATTACAGAGTTTTTCTTTTATAAAAATATTGTCAGTTCAAACTTCCCTTTATAAGTTTCACCAATTGGACACATAGCTTCGTGGGTATAGGCGTTGAGTTAACACATTTCTAAATGACAGTTACCTCTAGGCTACAGGTTCATTCCTGGTCAAGGGCGACAGTAACATAGAATGATAATTAACACAGCTTAACACTTGTACCCAGCTATGGTTAGCTGAATGAGAACAGGATACCCCCGTGGACTGAATAAAGGGTTAGGTTCAAAGTTCTGTGATGGCTCTCTATTACGACAAGAAGCTTCCAGAGTCCGACAAGAAATACCTGAAGAAGGCCGGAGGGCACATCGGCCGAGACTTTGTACAGTTAACAATAAAGATGAGGACAATTGTCCGAATAATCCAAATAATACAAGTTTCACCAGTGTGTCGCGAATTGTTCTGAAATTTTCAACTCACGTTGGCCCAATTGACCGGTGGTCAGTTCATAAGATCAGACGTAATTAAATAATATGATCTGTCGGTCGGATGACATCTTGCCAACCATGTTTCTGATTACAGCCATCACGTCTTGCATCTACCTATATCCTCCTTGTCCGGAAAATTTATAATCAAAGATATCCTGCAAGAGAAGACAAAATAAAAAGCAATAAGGCATTGAAGCAGATATGAAAGCTTCATATCTTTGTGAATTCTTGTGGCGAGAGAACAATAAAGAAAGTAACACTTTCAATCAAATTCTTAATGATATAATTGACTCACAAGAAGACATTTTCCAAATCCATCTATCATTAAATGGTCTTATTTTTAAGGTATAATAATGGTTAAATCTAACTTAACGGACCTAAATTCCACCATCGTATGTCACCCCGCAGAAAGAGAAAAAATACCAAAAATCAGGGAATTAACCGAATTTAATAAAATGTTTAGTATTGATATATTAATGAATAAAATATATAATTCACCAGTTATTTTATTTAAAAACTTTTACATTTTTTCAGGTCAGTTAACTTTGAATCACGCATCTTTAAGGCGTATCACAGATTTTCAAAGATACGTGGTTCAATGTTAACTGACCTGAAAAAAATGTAAAAGTTTTAAAATAAAAATAACTGGTGCATTATATCTTTTATTCATTAAATTCAAAATTTCATTAAATTAAGTTAATTCCCTGATATTTGAGGGTTTTTTTCTCCGCGGGGTGACATACGATGGTGGAATTTAGGTCCGTTAAGTTAGATTTAACCATAACAATTTACTAAACACCACAAAAGAAAAACAAGAAAAATACTGTAACTGGTGGGCCTGGTATGACTGTAGAGATTGATGAATTCCTTTTTGTAAGACGAAAGTGCGATAGGGGTATATTGAGCAAACAACAGTGAATTTTCTGAGGAATATGCCGCAAGACAAGACAAAATAAAAAGCAGTATGACATTAAAGCAGATAAGCTAGATTCATGATTGTGAATTCTTGTGGCGAGTGAACAACAAAGAAAGTAACAATTTCAATCCAATTCTTAATTATATAATTGATTGACAATGAAACATTGTTCAAACCCATCTATCGCTTAATGGTCTTATTTTTTTAAGGTATAACAACTTACCGAACACTGCTCCTACAAAACAAAACGGCCGGGAAAGTTCAAGAGGGCCATATATACACTAAAAAAAAAGGAAAACTGGGAGGACCTGAGCATCTGGAAACCCTAAAAACTATCTAAACAAGAAATATGACAAATTTCTATAAATAAACAAGAATTACGACAAATTACGATAATAAGAATTGCGACAAAAAAAGAAAAATTAGAATTACGACAAAAAAAGGTTTAATGTTTTTTTCTTTCGAATGGAAAAAATAAATAAACAAGAATTAAGACAAAAAAGAGCCCCACCCCCCTCAAATAGGCGCCGATACGATAGTTGGGGTTGTTATTTGAGTTGGTTGTTTTCTTTCAAGTAACACCGCTGTAGCGGCAATAGTTGGGGTTGGTATTTGATAGTTCACCGAGCAGCAAATTTGGAGGCAGGGGACCGGGACGAACTTCCTCATAAAGTACCTTTTTTCTTTTTCTTCAATGGATTATTATCGATTACACACCAATCTATCAGATTGTAAAAAAAAATCTAAAAAGTTCTTTATTTTTCGAGTTTTCAGGTGTGCTCATTTCCCCATATAAGTTTATCGTAAATCGATCCCCCATATCGGAACCGCTTAAAAAATTTTTTTCTTTGTAATTTTTTTCTTTTTCTTCAATGGATTATTATCGATTATACACCAATCTATCAGATTGTAAAAAAATCTAAAAAGTTATTTTTTTTTAGTTTTCAGGGGTGCTCATTTCCCCGTATAAGTTTATAGTAAACCGATCCCCCATATCGGAACTACTCTATCTTAACAGTTGGGCTAAGGTGTCAAAATTAAGGTGACACAGAAAAAACAGAACCTACAAATTTTGTAATAAAACTGTTAATTTTAACTAGAGGGGTTTAGGGTTAGGGTTTGGGGTTAGGGGTTGGTGTTGGGGTTTAAGGTTAGTTTAATGGGAAAATAAATAAATAATTTGGGTTCTGTTTTTTTCTGGGCCACCCTAACTTTGACACCTTTGCGCAAGTTCAGTTCGAGCGGTCCCGATATGGGGGATCGATTTACTATAAACTTATAATGGGAAATGAGCACACCTGAAAACTCAAAAAATAAAGAACATTTAAGAATTTTTACAAAAATCTGATAGATTGGTGTGTAATCCAGATGCTCAGGTCCGCCGAAAACTGCTGTAATTGGTTGGCCTGGTATGACTGTAGACATTAATGAAGGTCTTTTTGTAAGGTGAAAGTATAATAGGGGTAGATTGGTCAAACAACAATAGGGTTTTCATAGGGATATGCCGCAAGACAAGACAAAATAAAAAGCAGTATGGCATTCAAACAGATATGCAAGATTCATATCTTTGTGAATTCTTGTGACCAGAGAACAACAATGGAAGTGATACTTTCAATCAAATTCTTAATAATTATATAGATGATTCACAATAGAGCATTTTTCAAACCAATTTATCGCTTAATGGTGCTGTAAGAAGTAAAGTTCTTATAATAAGTTGGAAGGCCCAGAGTAACCTTCCAACGTGGGTACATGTGTGTACAGAAAATAATCCGACAAAGACGTTATGAGATAATAACAAACATTGACCTTAATTCGTGAGCACGTGAGAAATACATACAAGACAGAAATACATATACTCATAACATAGGTACAGTAATACATAGTGAACAGATACCTAAACATATATAAAGGGTGTATGACTTACGTCCTAAGGAAGTGATACAGAGTTTCTGAAGGAATGTCACTTACTGATAGTTGGTTGGGGGGCAGAAGCGCCAAGCGTGTAAACCATGTGAAGTCATTGCTGGCCCGAGAGAAAGAGAGAGAATTTCTCGGGCTACTACTTAAATACTCTAGCTCTCTACTGGCGAAAACCTGACAGCAAGGGAAAATAACCCTTCCGAACCCCACATCGATCCAAACAGGAGCAGACAGTCGTTACAGTGTTATTTTTAAAGTATAAACATTTACTGAACACCATCAAGGTAAAATACGAATAAGAGGGATCCGTAGGTAAAAAAAAAGGTTGAGAACCACTGGTTTAAACAACATTCTACTCATCCAATTGTCCCGATGAAGGTTTTATGAAAAAACCGTAACGTTTTAACATCGACTAACTTTTCCATCTACAAATGAATTCATTAAATTAATTACCACTACCAGAAAATTCGACAAACACCGTGTGCGACTTGCGGAACTCTGTGTTACATAATTCATGGATAGCCTATGAATTATGTAAGTACTGTAGCTAGATATTTTTTAATCAGAGTTCGTCAGAAAATTCAAAATCGGAGAGAGTTAAGTGGAAAATTACTGTCAATCATTATTGACAGGTAATGACCTTTACTTAACCCCTCCCGGAAACGCGCCAATAGGACGCGTGACTAAAAAATCAGGCTTTTAGTTAGTTGCGACCAATTACGCACTGAGAGAAGACGTTCTTTTGAGAGGTCGCTTCTCAATCCGCGCGGTTTTGGGCTGGGGTTGTTTTAATAAAAGCTAAATAGAAAAAAAACAAAGTCTTGCTTTAATAATTAATAAACAAGAATGCACAGATAACCAGCCCGAACAAGAAAGAAGAAAGCAACCCATAGAATCAGCCTGCAAAAGATGAGATAGACAAGAGAACAAGTAAGACCAAATTTCTCTCTCTTCTCTCTCTCTCTCTCTCTCTCTCTCTCCTCTCTCTCTCTCTCTTTCTCTCCCCTCTCTTTCTCCCCCTCTTTCTCTCTCTCTCTCCATTTATATACCCGACGTAAAGGAATATATAACACACTGGACATCTGTTTCGACCTTATATACCACATTTTTACTACCTACTGGTTTCGTGGTATGACGCTTCTGTACTGATGTTATTAAGTTTATTTAACAAACACCGTGAAACTGTACAAGGAAAACCAAATAGCATTCAATAAAGGGATAACAGCAAATACATTTCAAAAATCGAAAACCCTCAAAGAAATGTGAGAGCGCTTACCGTGTCGCCTATCCCGACCAGTGGCATAAACTCAAAGGGACTCGCATAAGTCTTCCCTTTACCACTTTTCCGATTAGGGATTCGTAACCCGCAGAAACTAATGGTCGGCACAAAATGGGATTATAAAACCCATTAAACTACTCTAAATTGGATACTGTGGTCGTAGTTAATTCTATAGACAAAAAATAACTATATAAAAATAAGACATAATTAACTGGTCGGTTTAGCGGCAGTTACACCATGATCTCCACCACCTGAGATCGAACCAGAAACCACAGAATGCAGAGCCGAATTTTCTGGTCGTCGTAACTTAATCAATATATAATTTCCTCTATCTACAAATAAATTCATCTCTTGGAATACTTTGTGATGTAATGAATATGCAAATACCTAGGTACCCCTTCACTATAGTCTGATTGGATAGTGTCCTCCATAAATAATTGGCACTGTGGTGGTACAAGCGCCTACTACAAGCCTACTAGCAAGACTACCACGCCGACTGCTCGGAAGACGTATTGCTACTACTGCTACTCGACACACCAGCTTCTATTTACCTACGAGAATATACCTTACTAAAACTTCATAATATATCTCTTAACCCGGATATATCACTTTGTTTTTTGTTTTTTGTTTTTTGTTTGTTTTTTCTTTCTTAGTTACATTTCTGCATACTTAGCCACACATGAACATTTACTCACATTTCACCTCTAACATAACTTAGCCACACATGAACATTTACTCACATAAATTAATATATGCCCACACCAATTGACCCATCAACCACTGTCACCGCCCCAGCACTTCAAACAAACATCCTCTACCCCTCCACTCAACTGACCCAGCGACCCCATCCTACCCAAAATTCCCCGCTCCTCCTTATCTCACATCACTACACACTCACCCCCTTGACCTCCCCGGCGCCACCACCGCCACTTGTATTTAAACGTATGCTTTGCTTAAATAAAGTTACAAATGACTGATGACGTCTGTGAACACAGACGAAACCGTTTCACCCTGTGACTGTGTTTTGAGTTGTTCATTTCTTGACCACTTTCCTTCTATCTACAGCATACTTGTATAAGTACAGAAAATGTCGCCTTAGGTGATATTTTTCCCCTGATGGTGATTTGAATAAACATCGAAATATTGATATATTTTTTTCTTCTTATATGTCAAAAGCAATCAACTTAGTCAGAGCTTAGCAATAATGATAACGCAGGGTTGGGGTGGGGATAGTGGTGTGTTGGGGTGGTGTAAGGGTGGGGGGGGGTGTCGAAAACTGTTCGGTAAACATAATATTGATTTTTAATCACATTGGACTGATTTGGCAAGACGTTCATTCTTAATTGACCTCAACAGAAGAACGTGATGGCGACGGCGGCGACAGTGAAGGAGGACGTGGAGACATGCGCATAGGGTTTGTTGATTATCGCTTCCGGTATTGACATTCAATTACACGCTCCTTCCTTGACATTCGATAATTCTTTTTTCTTTTTTTTTTTTTTAATGAAGAATGAACCCGAGCGCCATGAAACAGCGTCTGGCACACGACACGCAGAAAATTAATTAGTAATGCCGAGAAATGGGCAGTCGTAATCATATTTACGGGGTTGATCAAAAAGTATCGAGACTAAAGATTGTTATTTGTTAATTTTTTTGGTTTTGTTTTGTTTTTACTTTTACTTTTCTTATTATAATTGAGATTCGGTGTCTGTCTGTAACCAAAACTACGTCACTGCCCACGTCACAATACCCTCAGGAATTGCATAAGTTTATCAATGAGCATTCAATTTATTGTCAAAATCATTAACACGTTGAATAATTAATCTTATATTCATTAACGATGTGTATCAAAATCTGAGTTAAATCTATCTCAAAATAGACCATATTATTGGTGCATTTAATATCCCGCAATGTGTCTTATGTATCACTAAGAAATAAAGGTTTACACAATATATGTAGCCGGGTAGCCGCTGCTAGTATATGTATAGTAATGTTAAGATAGAAACAGAAATATGCGATAAATAAGATTTGATTTTATGTTAAAATTTTAGTATGAAAAAACTATACTACGAATTCTAGGCTGACTGAAGCAAAATATAATTTTTTTTAACTCGCTGTAAAAAATAATTCCATTGATTAAAAACTCAATCAAATTACATATCTAGAGAGAATATTTCATTCTCTTTCGAACCATATTGATATCTTAAAGAAGATTGAACCGTAAATAGGCGAGAAAAAAGATGGACCGTTATTCTTCTTTCAAAAATGTTTTGAGTTTCACTGGATATATTTAATCATATTATTCTAAGAATCCGTTTTTTTTAATAGCTTGAATGATTTTTTTCAAAAAATCTTTCGTGTGTAAGACTATTTTACATTCAATTTTTGTAATTGCTAATTCGCATATTAATTCAAATTTGATTCGCTGATTAAAAATGGATATATTTTATTCTAAGAAATATGAAAGTATTCGTAAAAATATTGATAAAAAGGCTTTCATTTTTCTTTTTTACATCGCAGTAGAAATAGAGCGGACATAGGCAAAAAGGCAGCAGGGTGGGGTTTGCGTGCTGATTGTAGCTGGAATATCAGCAGTAGCAGCTATTTTATAGATTTCGAAAAATCGTTTGATTTTGGTTTAATTAATTAATTATATCCAAATTTGAAGTGTTTCTTAGTTAGAACGATATCAATGTGTATGCAAGATTTTAAATCTGAGTGACCTCCCGTTTTGGAGTTATACGTCGACACGTACATACCAAAATCTCTCCTTTATATATTAGATATAATATATATATATATATATATATATATATATATATATATATATATATATATATATATATATAATTTTGAGAATCTGAAAACAAAAACAGCACAAACGCAGTTTTTAATAAATAAAGGAAAATGTCATTTTAATTTCATTAGGTAATCTAAGAAGCTGCGACAGCTTTTTTTTTTAAATCACAAAAAAGATAAATAAAGTTGATTGTTTCTTTTTGGCCTGTACACACATAAGATTACAGTATTGGCACTATAATGACAACATTTAAAACTTAAGAGAATACAAAACAACAACAACAACAACAACAACAACAACAACAGTGGATTGTCTTTTCTTCCCTTTCCAATATTTCAACATTAAAAGAAAAAACAACTTTAAAAAACTGTCAGGTTTTTCCCAGCTGTTACAAGAGGACACATTCACTGTAGGCATACAGTGTATCAAGCCCAAACCTAGAAAGGCACATGGCTACATATAAACCAAGATCTACAAACCTAGGAGTCGACCTTAATCACCGTATTTGACGGCATATATATATTTACCAACCCGTGACACAAAATCAATTTCTTAAGCGGAGTTCAACAGGTTTGAATTCAGAGTTTTCCTTCTCCTAGACCGGTTGCCTAACCAAGGTCATGGAAACAGCAAGGTCATGGAAACAGCACCCTACAAAGAAACAGCTATACGGTCACCTGCCCCCCATCTCACAAACTATCCGAGTGAGACGGACAAGGCATGCAGGATACTGCTGGAGAAGTAAGGGTGAACCCATAAGCGTGCTACATGCGTGACATGATGATGATGATATATCTTTGACTTCTTCCGCTCTACTTCAATGAATCAAATTTGACCTAATTTCTCCACTATCATGTTTTTATCCCTTTGCACTTAACCACCTTACTCATCATATGTCTTCTTCCAACTCATTCCACACTTTTGATCTTATCTCACTTCCCATTCAACAATGATTCCTTCTGACCAATCAAATCCTCTCAAACGCTATCCCATCCACCTGACTTCATCCCCAAATTCACCCCTCCTCTGTCCACTTTATCTCCTATAAAACACATGTATGCTGCATTAATGATCAAATAAACGGCTGATGAAGCCGAGCTCAATGCACGGCGAAATATATCTCTTTCATATACTTGTTTGAGTTTTGTTCCTTTGTCCACATTTTTCCCTCTATTCTTTACTACATTCTGTGGGATTTATTCCAGTACTCCTATCCTCATATATATATATATATATATATATATTGATCGATAACGTGTTTAAAAATGTTATTTATGATATTAACATCTCCACCTGTTCACCGCCCCCGTCAACACATTATTGGAATCTTTCCCAGGTGGTCTCTGTAATATCAATTCATATTTTCTAATAAATATACTCTCACAGAAATATCAACATTTTAAAAAATCCCATGTAAGAGATTCCAAGAAATTTGTTGACAGGGATCGTGAACATATGGAGATTGTTTGAAATTATATAATAAAAGGCAATCCCCTAAGAGGGTTAGCCTTCCTTTTTAAAAACCACCTATAGAGATACTAACACTTGATACTTAATGGAAGCGCGTTGTGTAATGGTTAAAGTCATGGGAATTGGACCCATCGCCCCGAGTTCAAATCCTGGATGTGGTAATTGCATTTCACTTATCGCTAATACCATTGGGAAAGGTATGAATCCTACTCTCCCTCTAGTTATGGGTAAATAGTAGGGCAGACTGGGTTCTGTAACCTTGGTTAGGTAACCGGTCTAGGAGAAGGAAAATTCTGAATTCAAACCTGTTGAACTCCGCTTAAGGAATTGACCTTGTGTCACATCCAGCTCATGCGGAGGGGTTGGTAAATAAATATATATATTATATATTATATATATATATATATACTAACACAAACACACACACACACATACACACACACACACACACACACACACATATATATATATATATATATATATACTTACGTGTATATAGTACACACAAACACATACGTGTGTATAACACACATACAAATATACATACACAAACGTGTATATGACATTCATACACGTGTATAACACACACACGTGTATAACACACGTGAATATAATGCACACACACGCGTCTGTATAAAAATATGTCATATATACATGCACATACGTGTAAAACACATTAACATACACGTGTATATAGCGCACACACATATATTCACAGACTATATAATACACACATATATATAATACACACACATATGTATAATACATACACATAAAACACATCCACACACACATATAATATACACACACATAAAATTCTCATACACGTCTCCTTAAACCCCCTTTTTATGTTTAAATAGTTGATCGAACCGAATAAAGTATGATACTATTGAAATTTGAATATATATATATATAGGGAAAATGTGGATAAAAGAACAACTCAAACAAGTAGATGTAGGAGATATATTTCGTCGTGCATTGAGCACGACTTCTTTAGTCATTTATTTGATCATTTGTGCATCAACAAATGTATGATGCACAAATGTTCAAATAAATGGCTGAAGAAGTCGTGCTCAGTGCACGACGAAATATATCTCCTACATCTACTTGTTTGGGTTGTTCTTTTGTCCACATTTTCCCTCTATTCTTTACCACATTCTGTCAGATTTACTCCAATCCTCCAATCCTCATATATATATATATATATATATATATATATATATATATGTGTGTGTGTGTGTGTGTGTGTGTGTGTGTGGTTTATGTGGAAGAGTATGTCTCTCCAGGGCTGGCCTGGTGAGTTATCTGAGAAAACACAGGAATGGAGAGTCAAATAGAACTGGCATATAAATATGATGATGAAAAAAAAAAAAAAAAAAGGGAAAAAGCAGGAAATGGTCTTACTCGAATCACGAGTTGACAGCCATCATATATATATATATATATATATATATATATATATATATATACCTGAAGGTAACACCTGTCATAAGAAAAAACCCACAAAAATAATCTCGTATTGATTACTAAGTCACCGATTGGATATCAATTACATACATATTTACCTTTATGTCAGTTTTATTGGTGGACATTTATTTTTATAATCAGGGTTTTCTTAAAAAAAAAAACCTAGAAAAATCAATTTAAAAACTTCTTTGCAGAAAAACATAAACCGTACATACCCGATTGGTAGCCCCCCCCCCACACACACACCACCACTACCACCAAGGTACTTTTATCATGTATTGCATATATTCCTTACTTGTCGTGGTTCTTCTGTTAGGCCCTAGGTGGCGTAGAAACATCTCATAAAAAAAGCAGAAGCGCCAAAATCAAATCCTCCAGACTTCAGAGGCAACACACCAGTTGTGTTTCCTGTTTATAGGACAAGTAGCCTTGCCCCTCGCCCAGGAATTCCGTGTGCACGGTACGCGAGTCTTTTCAAACCAGTAAGTATTATACTTTATTTTATGACAAGCAGCCTCAATACTTTACTTGTTTACTATTTGCCTATAGTAGTTTTGCATTCTACTAACCGTATATACTCACGGATAAGTCGCACTTTTTTTAAACCAAAAATTCCGCCAAAATCAGTGGTGCAACCTATCCATTCAACATAAATGTCAAACAGCACTTAATTTTAATTTTTGACAATGATAACAACATATCATAAACAAATGAAAAGAATATTTGAAATTGATGACAGTGAAGAAGAATTTTTAAGTTTCAGTCTTGATGAAGTTAAATAATATGATTCTGCCTAAATGATTAAACATTTGGTTATTTCCTAGTTGAGTGACATGATATTACAGAGTGACCCAGAAAAAACAGAAACTTAAATTATTTATTTATTTTACCATTAAACTAACCCTAAACCCCAACCCTAACCCTAACCCCAACCCTAAACCCTAACCCTTGTTGGACTTAAACTAAAAAATAATAAAAATAGAAATTAACAGTTTTATTACAAAATTTGTGGGTTCTGTTTTTTCCGGCTCACCCTGTAATATTATGTTACTCAACTAGGCGGGTATGGTTAGAGTCAGGGTTTAGGGTTAGGGTTTAGGGTTAAGTTTAGGGCTTAGAGTTAGAGTTAGGGTTTAGGGTTTAGCGTTAGGGTTAGAGTTTGGGTTTAGGGTTAGTTTGATGGGAAAATAAATAAATAATTTGGGTTCTGTTTTTTCTGGGTCACCCTGTAATATAATGTTACTCAATTAGGCGGGTATGGTTAGAGTCAGGGTTTAGGGTTAGGGTTTAGGGTTAAGTTTAGGGCTTAGAGTTAGAGTTAGGGTTTAGGGTTTAGCGTTAGGGTTAGAGTTTGGGTTTAGGGTTAGTTTGATGGGAAAATAAATAAATAATTTGGGTTCTGTTTTTTCTGGGTCACCCTGTAATATAATGTTACTCAACTAGGGGGTATGGTTAGAGTCAGGGTTTAGGGTTAGGGTTTAGGGTTAAGTTTAGGGCTTAGAGTTAGAGTTAGGGTTTAGGGTTTAGCGTTAGGGTTAGAGTTTGGGTTTAGGGTTAGTTTGATGGGAAAATAAATAAATAATTTGGGTTCTGTTTTTTCTGGGTCACCCTGTAATATAATGTTACTCAACTAGGAAATAACCAAATACTTTCTATAGTCTTCTATAATGTTTCTAACTGTTGAGTAGATAATCATTGATGTTTTATTATTGAGTTTACTGTTACGCTTTTTTACCCAGTCTCATTTACGATTATACTTCTAAGAAACTGTTGACCATATCCACATACTAGATATTTACCACGAAACCCACGTGTACGGGTTAGGCACAAGGCCCCATTAATTTTGGATCACCCACGAGCCGAGACTCATGGGTGGCGGGTGGAAGAATTGCGTTGATCCCGTCGGCATTCCCCCTCAAGGGATGCGTCTCAGGCACTGGGCAATAAACACGGCCCTGTCCCTTTAAATCGAGTAGGCAGGTATTGCCTGGGGGGTAGCCCCCCTGGGATCAACGATGTTAGCTTGTAGGGTCCAGGGCCGAAGCCACTGGACTCCCGCCCCGAGGGACGGATCTACAGGTATTTGCCTCTCATCCCACATGAGTGTGTAACACAAGGACATTTTTATGTGGGCCCACCCACAAGCCGAAGCTCATGGGCGGTAGGTGGAAAAAATTGCGTCGATCCCGTCGGCATTCCCCCTCAATGGATGCGCCTCAGGCGCTGGGCAAAAAACCCCCCCAGCTCTGCCCCTTTAAATCAAGGGGGCAGGTATTGCCTAGGGGGATAGCCCCCTGGGATCGACGCTATTTGTAAAGATCCAGGGCCGAAGCCACTGGACCCTCACCACGTGGGCGGGTCCACAGGTATTTGCCTCATACCCCACTTGTATGGGCTGGGCACAAGGCCTCGTTTTAACGTGGGCCCACCCACAAGCCGAAGCTCATGGGTGAGAAAGAACAAAAATTGCGTCGATCCCTTCGGCATTCCCCCACAAGGTAGGCGCCTCAGGCGCTGGGCAATAAACCCAGCTCTGCCCCTTTAAATCAAGGGGGCAGGTATTGCCTGGGGGGATAGCCCCCTTGGATCGACGCTATTAACTTGTAAAGATCCAGGGCTGAAGCCGCTGGACCCCACCCCGTTGGGCGGGTTTACATACTGTATTTACCGCGTACCCCACTTGTACGGGTCAGGCACAAAGTCCCTATTAACGTGGGACCACCCACAAGCCGAAGCTCATGGAGTGGCAGGTGAAAAAATTGCGTCGATCCCGTCGGCATTCCCCCTCAAGGGGGGCGCCTCAGGCGCTGGGCAATAAACCCAGCCCTGCCCCTTTAAATCGAGGGGGCAGGTGTTGCCTGGGGGGATGGTCCCCTGGGATCGACGCTATTAACTTGTAAAGATCCAAGGCCGAAGCCACTGGACCCCCACCCTGTTGGGCGGGTTTACATACTACAAAATGCAACTGTGTCTATATATACAACAAAATAGTAGTTTACAGTGTGAATGGGAAGGTTAATTTGCATATTGATCTTAAAAATTTGATTTTAATAAATGTGCGCTTGGTATTTATGATTTCTAATCGTTTGGTTTTATTTTAATAAATATGAACAAAAATCTCTTCAATAAATCTTAAGAGAAATCCATTAACAAGAAGAAATAACTGTAATTTTATTCTTTACTTCTTATTTTAACCAAATCGCCAAACTTGGAAAATTTAGCAATGAAAGACGGGATTGATGGAAGAGTAAGTTTCAGTTGTTCTATTTTTAAAAATTATATCTCCCTCTGTTTCAAATCTTTTTTTATCTGTATTCTTATTTAGTTTTATTAGCCTTTCTAATTTAATATAATATTTTATTAGATTAAAACTTACAATAGTCTCACCCAGAGTGTGCATATATTTGCTAGTATTCATTACTGAATAAAACATAAATACTTTGTGATATATTATATCTATAACTGTTTCAATTATATCTTTTCCGTTAACATAAAGAGAAAACATTTCAAACATTGCTGGAATACAACATCTGTGCTTATATTCTGTGGAATAATATTAACAAATGTTCACAATCCTCGGCTAATATTTCAAAAGCCTAGGCCATTGTATTAATGATTAATATCCCGTTAGTCTGACCTACCGTGTGTTCAGCATAGCTTTTGTTTAAGTATTAGCAAGGCTTTTCGGTAAGATAATAAAGTTTTTACATAACTTTATTTGGTTATTTCCTAGTTGAGTAACATGATATTACAGAGTGACCCAGAAAAAAAACAGAAACCAAATTATTTATCTATTTTCCCATTAAACTAACCCTAACCCTAACCCTAACCCTTGTTGGACTTAAACTTTAAAAAAAATAAAAATAAAAATTAACAATTTTATTACAAAATTTGTGGGTCCTGTTTTTTCTGGGTCACCCTGTAATATTATGTTACTTAACTAGGGGGGTTAATATTATGTTACTTAACTAACTTGGGTTAGTGTTAGGGTTAGGGTTAGGGTTAGGGTTAGCGTTAGGGGTTAGGGTTAGGGTTGGGGTTTAGGGTTAGTTTGATGGGAAAATAAATAAATAATTTGGGTTCTGTTTTTTCTGGGTCACCTTGTAATATCATGTTACTCAACTAAGGGAGTTAGGGTTAGGGTTAGGGTTTAGGGTTAGGATTAGGGCTATGGTTGGGGTTTAGGGTTAGTTTGATGGGGAAATAAATAAATAATTTGTGTTCTGTTTTTTTTCTGGGTCACTCTATAATATAATGTTACTCAACTAGGAAATAACCCTTTATTTACTATTTATAATATCAGTACATATATGCACAGGTGTTATAAATAGTAGACAATGTTAAGTAAAAACTACATCCTTCCGTCTGTTATGATTTTTGTGGCCATCCTTAAGCTTCAAGCAAGAGCACTGTCCAGCGGAGATCCCTTGTGTTAAGCAGAGCGCGATCCT
Organism: Doryteuthis pealeii; assembly: GCA_023376005.1. Lineage (NCBI taxonomy): Eukaryota > Metazoa > Mollusca > Cephalopoda > Myopsida > Loliginidae > Doryteuthis > Doryteuthis pealeii. The sequence goes on from CM042168.1 coordinate 76,412,014, forward strand.
TAGTGAAGAAACATTCGTCTGCTCCTCGGTATCCCTTAATATTGGGTATGATCCTTTGGTTGTTCCTTGGAGTTCCTCAGTGTTGTAGGTCCGTTCGTCAAAGTCAAATAAATGGACGGCTGTCAGTAATATCAGTGATTAAATAGTTAACTAACCACGTATTCGTGCTGTTGATTGGCAGAGGTTTAAACCACGTGACCTCGCTTAGTCTATAAATCTAAGTGATGGATTGCAGCACACCTTATATACCAAAATAATGGAAAACGCGTGGTGTAATGGCTAAAGTCATGGGAAATGGACTCGTCGCCCCGAGTTCAAATCCTGGATGTAGTAATTGCATTTCACTTAGCGCTAATACCCTTGGGAAAGGTATGAATCCTACTCTCCCTCCAGCTATGGATAAATAGTAGGGCAAACTGGGCTCTTTAACCTTGGTTAGGCAACTGGTCTAGGAGAAGGAAAACTCTGAATTCAAACCTGTTGAACTCCGCTTAAGAAATTGACCTTGTGTCACATCCTGCTCGTGCGGAGGGGTTGGTAGATATATATATACCAAAATAATCCAACACCGTCTTCTAAAGACGATGGTGTAGTGTCCACATTTTAAACTACATCTGCACGCGTGGCTGAACAGGCCAATTTTTGAATGGCAATCTCTGGTGAAGTGACTGGAAACGAACAGTGATGCTTGCTGTGGTTTGCTGTTTTCTCTCCTTTCTTCTGGCTCTCTTTTCTGTGGCGGCTTCTTTCCTCTCTGTTTCACTCCTTTTCGTGCCTTGTTTGTCAAAGAGGCATCAGGCCGCTTGGTTTTCTGCACCAACCTCCCATGTGTTGGTGTTGATGTGGCATGTCTTCATGCCTTTCTTTCAGACGTCTTTGAAGCTTGGGTATGGTCTTCCTACCGGTCGGGAGCCTTCAACTAATTCGCCATACAGCAGGTCTTTGGGATGCGACCGTTGTCCAACCTCCTGACATGACCAAGCCAGCGCAGGCGCCCCTCGCAGATAATGGCGAACATGCTGTTCATGTTCGCTCGGTCCAGCATGTCTGTGTTGGGCACTTTATCTTGCCAGCGAATGCGTAGGATGAGATGTAGGCACCTGAGATGGAAATTGTCAAGTTTCCCCTCGTGGCTTGATTATATGGTCCGGGCTTCTCTACTGTGGAGGAGTGTACAGAGAACGCACGTTTTGTAGACGCGCAATTTGGTTTCTCTTAATGAGGCTGGCATTATTCCAGACTGAAGTCAACACCAGAATCGCAAGAGCAGCAGTAAAGATGGCAAAACTGAACCAGAAAATAAAAACAATATCATCCTAAATAATAGCCTTTGTTTAGGATTAGTTTATCGGTTTAGCTCTGTCATTAGAGCATCCGCCTTGGAACCACATGATTCTGGGTCAACTCAGCACATGAGTAGCACAGTTAGGATCTGTGCGGTAAAGTGAGGAGCTGATGGTAGGTGTGGCACCCCAGCTCAGACGCAAACACAATCTCTCTGGTTTAGTGCTAGCGAAAGGAAAATAGACTTCCTCGCTGTCCGACTGGTACAGATAATATGCTACTCCGCCTACTTATGCGAGGAAGATTCTTTAACAGCAGCATATGCGTACGAGGCCTTCGGACCCAGTGTCCAGTGGCTTCGGCTATTGGACCGTTAAGATATATACCGTATTTGGCGGCATATAGGACGCACTTTTTTACCAAAATTTTGGCCCTGCGTCTTATACATCGTAGGTGAAGTTTGATACCTCCCATAGACCTACTTTTATTATTATTTTTATCTACTCCTTTTGAGTTTTCACATCAGTGTTAGCTGATGGTCTTTCACTGGAGTCTGAGTGACAGCAAGTCTCCTCAGGACTCTTCTGAGTATTCTGGCAGATTGCAGTAGTGCATGTTCTGAATGGTATCAATTCTTCCTCTGATTTCCAGACTTTCCAAACCCTTTTCCAATCCTTTTGGGACCGTTCCAAGTGCACCAACTACAATTGGTATAACTTTCACTTTCATATTCCATAACTTTTTCAGTTCTCTGGCAAGGTCCAAGTATTTGTTCATTTTTTCATTTTCTTTTAGCTTCACCCTGTGATCTGCTGGCTCTGCAAAATCCACCAGTTGACAAGTTCTTTCTTTTTTGTTAATCAACACTAGGTCTGGTCTTCTTGCTGGGATAAGGTGATCCGTTTTTATTTCAAAGTCCCAGATTATTATTATTATTATTATTAGAATTTTATGCGTTTCGTTCTGAAGAACAGATTCTGGTTTATGCATATACCATTTTGTTGTATGGTCAAAATTTAATTTTTTGTATAATTCCCAGTGGATCACCTTCCCAACGCAGTCGTGTCTAGTTTTGTACTCCCTTTGTGCTAGTTTGCTACATTCGTATAGTACATGGTTTACAGTCTCATCTCTATTACTGCATAATCTACATTTACTATTTTGTTGGGTCTTATCAATTTTTGCTTTGATATAGTTTGTCCTTATGGCATTATTCTGTGCAGCAATTATTAGTGATTCAGTTTCTCTTTTAAGGTTTCCTTTTCTTAACCACGCCCAGGTCTTTTCGTGTGCAACCTCTCCAATTTGTCGTTTGAAGTGTCCATATAATTGTTTTTCTTCCCATTTTTGTTTTCTATTATTATTATTATTATTATTATTATTATTATTATTATTATTATTCCTGCTATTGAGATGTCTTGTGCATGCTTATTGCTTGCCTGTACTGCTATATTGCTTTTATACGGCTATGTTTCTGCTTGTGTAATTCACAGCTGAATCTGTCCTGCTGAAATGGGGGTGCGTCTTATATGCTGTCAATTACGGTAATACTGGTGTGAATCCCAGGCTCCATCTCCCCCAGGCAACACTTGCCCCCTCGTCTCAAAAGAGGAATGCCGAGAGGATACACGCAATTTTTAACACTGGCCACCGCATGAGCTTCGGTTTGTGCGTGGCTCCTAATCTAAATCGGACTTTATGTTCACCTTTCATGTTATAGTGAGAGAAGAAAATGAAATAGATTAAATAGTGTAGTTTACCTAGTTATTACTGGTGAAAAAAACATTGATACATTTTAATTCTGATGAAAGATGACTTTCTTTTTCTTTTTTTTAAAGAAACTAAATATTTTCACATTATTTACTGTAGATCAAGTAATATCCTACCAATAGAATTTTTCGGTTATTTCCTAGTTGAGTAACATGATATTACAGGATGACCCAGAAAAATAGATCCTAAATTATTTATTTTCCCATTAAACTAATCTTAAACCCCAAACCCTAACCCTAACCCAAAACCTACTCCCCTAGTTGAGTAATATGATATTACAGAGTGATCCAGAAAAAAAAACAGAACACAAATTATTTATTTTTCCATTAAACTAACCTTAAACCCCAACCCTAACCCTAAACCCTAACCCTAACCCTAACCCTAGACTCTAACACTAACCCTAACACCCCCTAGTTGAGTAACATGATATTACAGGGTGACTCAGAAAAACAGAACTCAAATTATCTATTTATTTTCCCATTAAACTAACCCTAAACACCAATCCTAACCATAAACCCTAACCACAACCCTAAACCCAAACCCTAACCCTAAACCCTAACCCTAACCTTAACAGCCCCTAGTTGAGTAACATATTACAGGGTGACCCAGAAAAACAGAACCCAAATTATTTATTTATTTTTCCATTAAATTAACCCTAAACGCTAACCCTAACCCTACCCCACCTAGTTAAAATTAAGTTTTATTACAAAATTTGTGGGTTCTGTTTTTCTGGGTCACCCTGTAATATCATGTTACTCAACTAGGGGTGTTATTTTGGGGCCGTAAAATCTCGGCGAGTTGGTCAGTGTTTGATACTAATTACAGTATAAATAAAAAGATAAAAGACCGAAGTTGAGAATAGAAAAAAAAAATTTATGGGGAATATTCTATGAGAAAATAAGTATCTTATAAAAGAAAAAAAATTATACATCGATATTTTTTCTGCTTAAAAATGGGGGGGGGGACTAAATTTTCAATAGAGTTTTTCTTCAAAACTTGTACTTTGTTTGACTAAAATAAGGTTTGCATTAAATAGATAATTATTTCTAGAATCTAAAAATATAACATTTTAAACTTAACATCAGAATATTCATATTTTAAATGAATTTTATATATTAATTTTTCATAGCAGAAATACTTAATTAAAGTTTTGAAATAAAATAACTGATGCATTATAAAATTCATTAATAGATAAATATATACTGAAAATTTCATTAAAATCGGATAATTCCCTGATTTTTGGTAATTTTTTAAAAATCGCTAATGTTACATTAATTTTGTAAACACGCTATTTTTAAAAAGCGTTTAAGTCCGAACGCGATTGAAATTGACCAGAAATTTCGTTTTAAATGTATTAAAAATGAATTAAATGTGTAATATTATTTTGCTTTTTTTTTATTGGTGGTCATTATGTTACTTCTTATCTATTTAGACAAAAGTTTGACCTTAAATAATCGATTTGATTAATTCTAATCCTTTAAAAAAAATATTAGCAGCCGATTTTTGTTGTATCCCAACGATATACCTATATATTACAAGCTACGATATACCTATATATTACAAGCTACGATATACCTATATATTACAAGCTCACATTAGCACGACTTCAAGTATAAGCATTATGAAAACGAGGCATTATGAAAACGAGGCATTATGAAAACGAGGCAAAAATAAACAAATAAACAAAAAATAACGCTTAAATTGTTATGAAAAACATATCAATAAAAAATCAATAGAATTTTTTATTAAACCAAATCCTACACAGACTGTTGGGTAATTTCTATGGTGAAGTCTTTATAATGTGCAGCTCATTGTATTTGGGTGAGATAGTCTAATTCAATTTAATAGAGAGAATAGAGATAGATACACCCCAAACAATACAAGTGTAGATAAAACATAATTTAATTATCAGAAGTTTATGTCTTGTGTTATAGTCCCATAACCTTTTTCAGGTCATCAGGTCGCTATGCCAAACTATGCCCCCCTCTCTCTGTCTCTGAGCAAGGAAATGGGTTAATTGATCGTACCCATGTTCTCGCTATGTAATAAGCGACAGGCCGTATTAGGTTACATGATACCTACAGGAAGTAACGATCCAAAATATCTGACCATGTACTTGCCGCTAAACCGACCAGTTAATTATATCTTATTTTTATATAGTTTTTTTAAAATAAAAATTAACTACAACCACAGTATCCAATTTAGAGTAGTTTAATGGGTTTATTAACCCCATCTTGTGCCGATCATTAGTTTCTGCGGTCTATGACCCTAACCGGAAAAGAGTAAAGGGAAGTCACTGACAAACCTCTTAAGTTTCAAGTTTTAAGTCACTGGTCGAGGGACAGGCGACACGGTAAGGATTTTATATTCCTTTGAGGATTTCCTATTTCTTTGGGGATTTTCTATTTTCTTTGAAAAGTATTCGCTGTTATCCGTTGTGAGAAGACCTGTTCTGCTCTCTTACACCTTCGATGCACAATGTCTAGACTGCAAATGTTGTGATATTCTGTGCTGGCCGATTTGAAGGGCACGAGTCAGAGACAGGTTCACAAGGATTAAAAACAAACAACTACAAAGTTTGTAAACAAGACGCGGATGGAAGAGGGGATCTGTGATTCTTTAGAAATCTATCTCAACTGGCTGGCTACTGACTTCACTTATTGTGGATTCGGGGCTAACTCTACTGCTACCGACGTTAACACCTCTAGGGCCCGGGGTTGACTGGCTAAGTGCTGGAGTTTACAGTATTTGTGTAAAAATTCTCCTCCACCACCCCCTGCTCCGGACCACACAGATGGCCAGTACTTAAACCCTATCGCCGACTTATAGACGACATTAACCCTTAAAATTAATGTAATTAAATCTTTTTCCAGGCTTAGTGTCTTCAATACTTTGACCATTAATTTTTTCAAAAGAGATTTCCCCATAAAAACCCTTTTTTGCTTTTAATACCTAGGTGCCTAAAGATATGATCACTAAGTGGTCCAACTTCATGGTGGTCGTACAAGTCTCTTAAACTTTATGGCCTAATCTTTTGGGTTCGTAAAAAGGACAACCACCCACCCATTTACTTATGCCTGGCTTTAACCTATTCTCTTTCTTATTTATTTATTTATTTATTCTGACCATGTTCGTCCTCAATCATAGTATCACACCGTTTATTAAATGCTATTTGTTTTCCTTGTACAGTTTCACGGTGTTTATTAAATAAACCTAATGACATCAGTAAAGAAGTATCATGCGTCCCTTTTTACGAAGACCAGTAGGCAGTAAAAGATCAGACTCTATGCTGTAACTTACTAAACTCTGAGCAGCTGTACTCCGCTAAAAAAACTGACACTTGTGTCGCATCCTGTCCGTGGTGGTGAAATAAGGTGAATACATACCATATCTAAAGGATTTATTTTACCTTATATACGTGGTGTCATGGTTACCAAGCTAGTCTCACAGATCCATTACTCTTGTCTCGCTTTGCGGCAGCATACAACCGGGATGGGTTAGGCGGCTATACCCATTCAAAGATGGAGTATCATGGGAATAGGAAGTATACAAGCGGTTCACAAAACTCCTCATGCAGACACTCAGATTATCCACCAGATGTAGGGACAAGAGAACCAAAAGTAATCGCCAGTTTCCGGCGCAAACTCCGCTTGGAATTTTCACCAGAGCCCCTTTGGCCGGGTTGTAGCCCTAATGCCATTGGTTGCCAGACCTGTTAGCCTTAGATAGCCCTACCACGAACTTAAGTTCCCGACGGCATGCCTCTGACATAATTTTGACTTCAGAAATAATGTACTAGATGGCCGTTGAGCAAAGAGCTTCCTTCACACTTTTACAATTAAATCCTCGCTGTATAACCCGTCGACCCGATGAGCTAAAGGGCTCACAGAATATCAGGAAATGGCCGTCAATGTCAGATTCCTTCCATCAACCATGAGTTTCATTGGCTTCTACAGTTGCCAAAAGATCGGTTGAATGCCCACGTTGTGTTTAAAATCTGCTGCAGAAGCTGGTACACCACGGCTAACGGTGGCTTCGCGGTTATATGACAAGACAACGACTCCTCCAAATCAGCAAAAATACAGAGGTCAATCTTACTCAAAGCTGTGGAAGTGATGGACGTCTAATTAATGGGTTTCAGTCAGAATACAACTACATGTTCTGAAAAAATATCGCTTAGGCAGTTCTTAGGCTTATTTCTTAGCCAAGGGAACCTTCTATCAAATCTAAATAAGGAATCTTTTTTTCTTTTTTAGCAGAGTTTTTTTGATGGGTTTGGCTGAAATCAGTTAGTCTGTTCGGCCCTTTTCTCTTCGTTCTCACTGACCACTCTCTGGCTCTGTCTTACTGCTCGCTAAACCTCTATCTAACCGAAGCCTCAAAACACCCAGCTTAAATAATATCTCCACCCAGAACTGAGTAGGTTCCGGTTGGCATATAAATATTAGCTATTTCTTTGTTTCAACTGGGATTTCCTAATTTTGTGCAATAGTCCACCCCCCACCCCCGTAGTAGTAGTAAGAGGGCTAATGAACCCATCAACTCCAACTTTCGTTCTTCAGCATCTCTGACTTCCACTTCTTAATTACCATCCCTAGAATCAGTCGGTTACTACTTCCTTCAGGCCACCCAAGTAGTTTTTAACAAAAGAGTTAAAGTCTTTAAAAGAAAAGGTCTGTTTGATTTTTTTAAAACTAGGTTTCTTTTTTTAAAAATCTGAATTCCAATTATGCGGAAAAATTATTTCCTTTTTATGCCCAAATAAATTCTGGCCAAAATAATTAAAAAATTATAAAGTACATCTATATGGCCAGAGGTTTTGCTGACCAAAATGGAATCACTATGTTGTTGTTTTTCTTTTTCATATCCACTTGAAATTCAATCATCCCGTCACCTACTTAAGACATAACAATTCTTAGGTTTGCACGTACCCGCTTTTCATTACAAATTTAAATTTAATGACAGGTGGTTCCATTGGGAGTGGATTTTAACCTTCTGCAGTGGTGCAGTCGGTGTATTCTACAGCTCCACCGACAGGGCTGTAAAAATAAATAAATGGAAATTCGTTCATCAGCTCTAGCCAATGAGAATAGATCTTTTAACTACTTTTCATTCCTTTTTCTATGGCTCTGATCTTTTAATCCAAATCCGTTTTGGAAGCATCCAGAACTTTATTAGTTGTGTCCTGTTTAGTAATGAAATGCTGTGGCTCAAAGCAACCACGTCCTGTAGACAGGTGGCACAAATAGTATGTGTTTTTCTCTCGGATCTAGAAGGTACAGGAACCTTTTGGCGCTTCCACTTTTATAGAACTGTTCGCTACGTCACCTAGCGCCTATCGACAGACACGTGAGGTAATTACCCCTCGTGCCCCCTAACGTCAAATAAGGGAACCGTGGCAAGTAAGGAATGAGGGGTTGTTTTTCTGCTCTAGAACACGCAAACGAAAGGCGTAACTGGGACGCAGAAAGCACGGGCGAGAATGGCGAGGTTTCGTACAATAGTAGTACTGGCGACCATTCTATTGATGCTTATACTTATGTTGCATAGCGCCTTCTTCACTGGCACTAAATAATTATAATGTTGCATACCTCTTTCTTTAATTCTATTTCTCGGCCGTCTTTAGTATTCTGCTCGTCTTTAGTATATCTTCTATCATCTTGATTTGGTCTGGAATCTTCTAAGATCTTGCGTTCGGTGTCGACTTGGGGACCTCGGTCTGGTTTTCTGTTAGGGATCTCTCCTTATCAGAAGCCCTGTGTCATTGTTAGTTTTTAGATAATAAACACAAGACTTCGATTTATTTTGATGTTACTTTATTTTCAATCCCCAACCCAGACATCTGCTAACTAACATAGCGCGCGTGAGTTCCAGTTTTAGGCAGGACCTAGAATGGTCGACTTCTCTGCCTGACGTCTAACTGAAAACCTGGGGACTCAAAAAGGTCCCACGTGACTTCACGTATTTTGGCGGGCTTCTGTAATTTTCCATGGAAGGACCCGGCCATGGTATGAAAAGGGTAATCCCCTCAGAATTACAGGGGATTGCCAATAATCTTATGCAACCGCATAGATTATGTAACAGTTAGGGAATCGTATACATTGTACATTTTGTGTAGTTTCTTCAGAGCTATATGATAACAAGTATTTCTATCTAATACAATAATTTGCACACAGTTGTATGGTTTCAAGCAATCATTTCTATTTAGTAACAGTAATTTACAAAATTTACAGAAAATCTGACTGTTTATACAGCGCCCAGAAATCATTTGCATGGGCGAATTCTAGACACTGCCCAGTCTACTATCATGACCATATGTTTCGTAAGCGGAAGTTCTCAGGTTCGCGCTGGTTGCCTCATCAAAGGTGGAGGGCAGTTCATCCGGTCTTTCAATTCCGCAATCGAATGTAATCCATACATTAGGAAAGAATCATTTTAATACTAAAATGGACAAATACGGTATTATAATTCAACAAACAGGGCCCGTCGATATACTACAGTATGATAATTTAATTATTACAACGTTTGATATGTTTACTTAAGAGT
>CM042168.1:76426613-76444113 GCA_023376005.1 Doryteuthis pealeii
TGAGCAAATATAATAAAGATTTGATTTATATTTGGGAAGATATTTAAAAATTCAAATTTGAAAAGTAACAGAAGAGAAAGTCATTTGCATGTTATTTTTTAAAAAATTTTTTATATGTTATTTTTTTTTTTATCTACGGTATATTTTCATTCGACCTATACACAAGTACGCGTGGTGTAATGGTTAAAGTCATGGGAAATGGACTCGTCGCCCCGTGTTCAAATCCTGGATGTGGTAATTGCATTTCACTTAGCACTAATACCCTTGGGAAAGGCATAAATCCTACTCTCCCTCCATTTATGGATAAATAGTAGAGCAGACTGGACTCTTTAACCTTGGTTAGGCAACCGGTCTAGGAGAAGGAAAACTCTGACTTCAAACCTGTTAAACTCCGCTTAAGAAATTGGGCTTGTGTCACATCCCGCTCGTGCGGAGGGGTTGGTAAATATATATACAGAAGTACATGCGGCATATTGTCATTCGACCTATAGCCAAATATATACGGTATATTGTCATTCGACTTATACACAAATACATGTGATATATCTTCATTCGACCAATACGCAAGTATAAGCGGTACATTTTCATTCGACTTATACACAAGTACATCCGGTATATCGGCATTCAACCTGTTCACAAACATATATGGTATATTTTAATTCAGCCTATACGCAAGTATATGCGGTACATTTAAAGGGACAAGGCTAGGTTTATTGTCCAGTGCCTGGGGCGCCTCAAAAGAGGGGGGATACACGCAATTTTTAAACACTAGCCATGAATGAGCTTCGGTTTGTTCGTGGTTCCCCACTATAACAATCCTTGTGTTCGACTGACATGATGGGATGTCAGGTTCCCCACTATAATAATCCTTGTGTTCGACGGACATGATGGGATGTCAGTAAATACTTACTACACTGGCTATATTTATTGCAGACGAATTACGCATACCCCGCAAAATCATCGTCATGAGAATTTTTTTTGTTAAAGAAATTGTTTTCAGAAATAGTATATATATATATATATATATATATATATATATATATATATATATATATATATATAGGAGAGACTTCTAGATCTTTGACTAAACGGATCTCAGAACATAGATACCATATCAAACGAGGTTTTCTAAACAACGCCCTAGCTAACCATATTATAGACTCAAACCATACCTTTGATTTTAAAGGTGCCAAAATATTAACTCACATACATAATAGAACACCACGCAGAATTATGGAATCTTGTGTTATTCTCACACATCAAACATCCCCCATAGACAAGGCTTTTTTAAAAGATATCCCCATACTTAGCGACACTTGTACTTAAAAATCATAAAATCCCTTTCACATAATGATTATAGACATACACTTCCGAACAAATTTAAATTTCCCATTATTCCAATACACCCTTTGACCATTCATATTTTACATAAAAAGTACTTTCTTAAAATGATATATATATATATATATATATATATGAAGAAAAGGAAGTGAATCCGACGTATGTAGTATATTAGGAAAAATTGAAAAAACACAGGTTTAAATGAGTTAAATGGTAAGTTTATTGGCTGATGCTGCAGTGTTTCGATCTATTAATTAGATCATCTTCAGGGCATTTGTTGGTATATGGAAGGTGATAAAAAATGTTTTTATCACAGAATAACGAGAAAAGTGAGTAATAGTTCTTGTCTGTTTAAAAGTCTGAAAAAAGAACTTTGAGAAACACATAAAAAAAATGCACAATGCTTTTTTCGATACACACACTTACACACTCTAATACTCACACCGCAAAAAAGGATAATTGACGTCATATTTCAAACCGTCCATTTTTCAACGTTCTTTTTTCAGACTTCAATATTTTTTTTTCAGACTTCAAATTTCAAACAGACTGATAAACAAAGACTATTACTCGCTTTTCTCGTTATTATTCAATTTTTCTTAATATACTATATATATATATATATATATATATATATATATATTAGTATATTATTTTTTAATTGATTTTTATTTTCTATTATTTATTATTTTTTAAATTTTATTATCTTCTATTAATTTATTTTATTATTTATATCTTAACTAGTATTTTCTTTTATACGTCATTATACTCTAATGTTTAAATTTAAAATCTTTTTATTTTACTTGTCTATTTATATTTTAATATACTATTCTGTTTTGTTCTGTCATGTCACCTTTTTGTCTGTCTGGACACCCTAGAAATCAACTTTGAGATGTATCTCTTTTTTTCATTCACTTCCTGTTTCTATGGTTACACTCCCACATTGTAAAAAAATATATATAATTTTTTAATTATTTTTTTGTTTTTGTTTGAATTTATATATATTCAGCTCTTTGGGGGTTTTTGTGATATGCTTGTCCATAAGTGAATTGAGACCCATCTGATGAGGCGAAAATTTGGGGAGCCGGTTTAAATCAACTTAGATTTATATGGGCCCCAATTTTGTCGAAATAAATTTATTATGGGATTACTGTATTGAGTTCTTCCTTTATTGATAAATATTGCTCTGTATATAATCTAAAAGGTTATTTTACATTGAGCTCTCTTTAGTGATTTAATGATTCACTGTATTTATACATACTGGATCATCAATATTAGTACAGTGGATCTTGAAATCACATATAGAATCATCCTTACTACCAAGTTTTGGATAAATCTCTTATATATATATATATATATATATATATATATATATATATATATATATATATATATATTAAAAGTTAAAAAGCACTGTGAGAATTTCTTATCAAAATTCAGCTGATGACCGTGTCTAGCTACAGACTTATTGGTACACCCTGTCCGCCATATTTTAATTATGCTAATTAACAGTGTGGGTTCCATTAAAGCTTTATCTCATCAACGTCTTCATCATCATCTAGATCACCAATCGTTCTTGAAAGCGGATTACGTTTGCCAGCCGATCGATAGTGCCATCATCGTGTAAAAGTTGTCAGCGTTTTTGACAAGCCAGATCTCGCCGTGGCCCGGTTGGGAGGCGGGGGGGGGTGGAGGTGATAAAAATACTGGCCAAGGAAATCGCCCGCGTCCACTTCTTAGGCTTTATAATCTTTTCTTTTTTTTTGTGCTAGACAAAATATTTATGCAACAGTAATGATTGGACGACCTTCATTTGTGCCACTGCGTTCAATTCACAAACAAACAAAGATTAATTTTGCTATTGTTATTATTCAAAGCACGTTTTGGTTATTCGGCCTTGTTCATTATTCATAAGACTTGATAGGCAATGAAACATAAGTATTTGTTAGAGCCAACGGCATTTAAAAAACAAAGGGCGCCCTCATTGTATTGGTTCTTGATTGGTTGGTTGGATTTTACGACATGTCAACCCTTTTTAGCACAATTTGGACCATATGACCTTTAGGCACCCCTTTTGCGATCTCGTTTCATAAGGATATCTTTTTTCATTTACACCGTCAAAATCCGGTTGTTTGTTAGGCGTTAGGGTTAGGGGTTAGGGTTAGGGGTTAGTTTTATAATTTAAAAAAAACTCTAAAAATCGTCTGTTAACAAACAACCGGATTTTGACGGTGTAAATGAAAAAAATGTCCTTATGAAACGAGATTGCAAAAGGGGTGCCTAAAGATCATATGGTCCCACAATTTTAACAGGATGACACTTCAAGAACATCATTCATTCATTGGTATTTCAATCTCGGAAGACTATAATGTAGTTTTTGTGCCCCTGAAGTTACAGCGCCTCTTGTGACTGTAAAGTCTAATGTTTGAAAAACATTCTTGAACACAAATGTCGCATGTGAAGGCTGTCCCTGAAGATGTTGATGTGCCGGTGCGTTGTTGCTGCTACTTTCTTCTGGACCGAAGCCACTGGACACCGGGTAAGTATATACAGTCAGGGTAGTATACGTCTCGCCAACAGGATTATTAAAACGGTGTCGCCTCAGGCACTGGGCAATATACCCAGCCTTGCCCCTTTAAATCAAGGGGACAGGTGTTGCCCAGCAGTATTGCCCCATGATCACGCTGACAGTCAGGGTAGTATAGGCCTCACCAAGGGAGTTAATAAAATGGATGTTTGAGGCGTTTATCTAGTAACATATTCACAGTAAAAACAGGCTTATATATTCGTGAAAAGAGACAAAGATGACATCAATCTTATCATTTCCTGTATTAAAATAACGTCTTCCGTTTTGTTTTTTTTTAACTTCGTAGACACAGTTTTCTAAATATGGCGTTTGATTACTTAATATTTTTTTTACTCTTTCATTATTATTATTATTATTATTATTATTATTATTATTATTATTATTATTATTTCGGCGGCGTCTGCATGAAGGTAACGTCATATCCGACTCATAACACGTCTTGGTGTTTGTTGTCGCTGTCGCGACGACAGAGATCCGGGGGTTTTCGTTGTCAGTTTAAAACTTCCGGCGGAAGTCCAATTAAAAGAAGGACAAAAAAAGCAGCAACTGATTCTCATCATGTAACTAAATTGTCAGGTTAATGTTTCATTTATCTAACCGGTTATGACAGCAAGATTAGGTTGGTTGGTTGGTTGGTTGGTTGGATTTTACAGCATGACAACCCTTGTTGGGTTATTTTATGCCGGAAACGGTTTTGCTTTATTTATTGTTGGATATTCAATTTTTAAAAAATCATTTCTGTTTTTTTTTTCAAACACATTTTTTTAATCTATTTAACACATAGATGGGACCCTAACAGGTTACCACTCCGGTTCAGACTATTGTTGGGTTATTTTATGCCGAAGACATTTTGTTTGATTCCTTCTTGTTCAGTATACATTTTTTAAAAACATTTTTGAAACTCACTTTTTTCTATTTAACCTTCTGACCCTCACATTTACTAGCACTCTGGATCAAAGCAGACATGGGTGTAATGCCAATGAATGAGTACTACACACTCCCCGTAACTCGAGAATTGAAACCTCACCACTGGGTGGTGCAGGGGTTAACGATCTGGCCGAGCAGAGCTCTGTTAACGAGTTCATATGCGTGTGCCTGTGTGAGTATAGAAACCATGACAAAATATTTATATTACCCTATATATATATATGCATATAGTAAAGTAAAGTCGTCGGGGCGGCCTAAAGTCGGTATCAGCCAGTCAGTGAAGGAGTCTATACCCTTTTCAATAGCAGTAGACCAAGGCGATTGTTTTGGCGTCTGAGGTGGAGCGCCACATCTACCATCAGCTCCTTACTTTACCGCACAGATCCCTGTACTACTCATACGCCGGTATCGAACTAGGAACCTTGTGGCTTCTAGCCGAGCGCTTTACCGACTGAGCTAACCCGGCCCTTTATATAAGTTAGGGTAGCATGGACATGGGGTTAACGACGCCTGGTAACTGACAGGTTCTCGCCTTTACTATCTTCAGTCCAATTTGGTCTGAAGATCACATAGGCGAAAAACTGTCAGTAACCAGGCGCCATTGACTTCATGTCTCCGCTACCTTAACTTAGATATAAATGCTCTATCAATGATATTGAGCACTGTTTATTTATAAATATAGCCATATTATCTATTATATATATATATATATATATATATATATATATATATATATATATATGGATGTGGAGGCTGGAAGGAGAAGAATTGATGGGAAAGGTGCTATAGGCATTTTGAAATGTGTGTACTGCATTGGAAATTAATTTTGTTTAAGGATGGTTTGTATTGTTTTATGTATAAAGATTCTAGTATTTGAAGTTTTTGTTTATTTTTTTTTGTGCAGAATGTGTGTATTTTCCGTTAGAATATTTCGGTAATTAGAGTGGGGGCCTGAATGTAATTTTAGGTGTTGTGAAATAGAGCTATTGTCTGTTAAATGGAGGGTTAGGCGCCATATATATATATATATATATATATATATATATATATATATATATATATATATATATATATATACACATTGTGTATTTAGGCAGCAAGTTATTATCTGGACAGGTATTGTTAAAGATCACGAAATGTTCATATTTATGTTTGAATAAATAATTGTCTCTTAAAACATTCATATTGCAACAAAGCATTAAGTGTTTAAATTGATTGTGAAGATACATTTTTGCATCGTATATGATTGGGGACCATAATTGTTAAACTGACTTGCGCATAAAATAACTCAACAAGCGTTGACATGTCGTAAAATCTACAAAGCAACCAGTATATTTATCTATATTCATATGTGTGCAAAAGTTCCAGTTGAAAATAGGTTTTCAAGTGGGTATTCAATCTTTAGTTTACCAAGAAATGCGCTGTTGTATATATATATATATATATATATATATATATATATATATATATATATATATATATATAAAATGGACTTTCCCGTCGATTATCGACGTATGAGGGTTCATACACACAATGAACTCCCACACAGGGATTTACTTATAGTGGTGAAGGCTTGTGTTGGACCATCAACACTTTTTGGCACAGTCGATAGGAAAGAATTGGCTCATCAAAGGTTGCCACAAACCCAATCAACGACCGACCTCAGGAATTTTGAATTCAGAGTTATCCCTCTCCTAGGGCTGGTTACCTACCCAAGGCTGAAGAGCCCAGTCTGCCCTACTATTTAACCCAATGGTAGGCCATATGTCTGGCAGCATGATTCGGACCCGTGCCACACCTCTGGGAAAAGTAAAAAATGGTTGTCGGCGAATTTTTACGACTACACCAGTCCCAATGTTTAGCCAACGAACTCCCCAGATCTTAACCCCATGGATTATTATGTATGTGGCGCTGTTGAGAAAGACACCAATCGCCGTGCCAGTACTACAAAAGCCCAGTTAATCGACAGAATTAAGGTAGTTTTTGAGACCCTTCCAAGGGAAACTATAACATTAGCTTGCTTCAGGTTCCGGAGCAGGATTGAGGCTGTGATCGACGCTAATGGCGGTTATTTTGAGTGAAACTTGTTGACAGTAGTGTAATTTGTGAGCCTGTTGAATTTCTTTACAATCCATTAAATTTTGTAGTTACCAAACACTTTTTCTTTTTCCTTATGAAACTGACAAATTTATCCCGAGCACCCTGTGTATATATATGTGTATATATATATATATATATATATATATATATATATATATATATTCATTGCCATTCATACACGGATATTCTGGAAAAGAAACTTGGCATTGGCGAAAAACTGTCGGTAGCCAGGCGCCGTTGACTCCATGTCCACTTTACCTTAACTTTTATATATATATATATACATATATATATATATATATATATATATATATATATATATATATATATATATGAATGTGAAAAGTTGTATCATATGAAGGTGCTCAATTAACACTATAATATTTATGATTTCCGATATTTATATATATATATATATATATATATATATATATATATATATATATATCAAAAGTCCAGAGAAGAAATCTTCCTTACGGCATACGAGTTTTTTTATAAAAACAACTTGTCGCAGGTTGAGAGCTCAATGTGTGCTCTTATTGTTAGAGTCACAGAGCAAATTTATAAGTAAAGAAATAACAAAATACTTAGAGATTTAAAAAGAAAAAAAATCTCTAAGTCTTTTGTTATTTCTTTACTTATATATATATATATATATATATATATATATATATATATATATATATATATGTGTGTGTGTGTGTGTGTGTGTGTGTGTTGTATGTGTGTGTGTGTTCATTGCCGCTCATAAACGGAAACTTGCTTTTTTACAGGCCGTAACACAACGGATATTGTGGAAAAGAATTCCGACAAGTGATATCGATTTGATTTGAACCGAGTGTGTAAACACCGGGGATAAAAATAACCAAGCTGAGCTTTTAAAATCGATCGAGGGACAACACCAAATGGATTTTTCACCATTGCAAGCAATTATTCTCTAAATAATATATGCAGTTAATGAGTTAAATCTGTAGCGGAGACAAAAATTTCTTCTCGATTTCAAATTTCGTTTTTACAATCAACTTAGCCTATACGAGATACGAGGAGCGCTTTGAAACCATAACAGATACAGGGGGCTAGAGAACCTTGTTGAGCAAGTTTTTCTGCTACAAAACAAGATCTTTTTCTTATAGTGCCCATCATTAGCTATGCTCGTAAAATAAATCGCCATTAAAGCAATGCCTCCCATTTTAGCTCACGATGTCAGAGGTGACTGTAGGTGGTATGATAGTAGAGGTTGAAGCTTATCAACTCAGCCTATACGTGATACGAGGAACGCTTAGAAAGTTTGGTTTGGTTTGTTTTGTTTTACGGCATATCAACCTCGGTGGGTCATTTAATTCCGACACAGTTTTGAAATAAACTCATTCTTAATGCATACTCAATATTTTTATAAAAACATTTTTCTATTTAACCCATAGATGGGACCCTAACAGGTACTACCACTCAGAGTCAGAGTGGACCAGGGAGCAATGGAGATGAAAGGGTGTTCCACATTCCCCAGATCTCCAGAACTGGAACCTCACCATCAGTTAGAGTTTAACGTCATTCCAAGGACACGAAGACCCTTAACCACCGTCTTATAGCACATATATGATACAAAGAGTTGGGTCAATCATATAGGTGCTAGGGTTTGACATGACCAGCTGATTGATCGGAGGGCGTCTCTCCGACCGACCGTCTAGCTTAAGTAAGGGCTTAAGTGGAGTGTTGCATGTCATGGACTGCTCAGCCACCTGGGTTCCATCCTGAAGCATCACGGGTCGTCACCCACGGCCAACAGGTGGACCCATTGAGGGATTCTTATTTTGAAACCACAACAGATACATGGAGCAAGTGAACACTGTTGGACAGAGCAAGTTTTCTGCTACAAAACACAAACTTTTTCTTATAGCGCCCATCATTAGCTATGCTCGTAAAATAATTGCTCTGAAAGCAATACCTCTCATTTTACGTTAGCTTACGGCGTTTGAGGTGTCTGTTAGTGGTATGATAGTAGAGGTTGAAACTTATCAGTAATAGCCCATGTATGTTATTTTGTCATTTTCTGGTTTTGCTTGTTTCTCTCGACCAGTTTGTACTTTTTTTTCTTTGCAGTCTTTCTTTCTTTCTTTTTTTTCTTTCTTTTCCAGTTTCTTTCTATTTCTTCTAGTTTCTTGTGTTTTCTTTCTTTTTTAGTCTCTTTTCTTTCTTCTTTTCTTTCTTTTCCAGTTTCTTTCTATTTCTTCTAGTTTCTTGTGTTTTTCTTTCTTTTTTAGTCTCTTTTCTTTTCTTTTCTTTTTTTCAGTTTTTCTATTTCTTAGTTTCTTGTGTTTTCATTCTTTTTTAGTCTCTTTTTTTCTTCTTTTCTTTCTTTTCCAGTTTCTTTCTATTTGTCTCTCTTTTTAGTCTTTTTTTTTCTTTCTTCTTTTCTATTTCACTTACTTTCTTGTCCTTTTTTCTTTTTAGTATATTTTCTTTCCTTTTTTTATTTTGTAGTTTCTTTCTCTATTTTTCTTTCTTTCTTTCTTTCTTTCTTTCTGACCTTCTTGTTTACTTTCTTTCGTTCTTTCATTCCTACTTTTTCTCTTTCACTTCTCCCGTCCTTCCCATTCTCTTACATTTTTTTAGTCTTCTCTTAACTCTTCTTTCTTTCTTTCTTTCTTTCTTTTTTTGTTCTTTCTTTTTTTTCTTTTGTTCTTTCTTTCTTTCTTTCTTTCTAACCTTCTCGTTTACTTTCTTTCGTTCTTTCTTTCCTACCTTTTCTCTTTCGTTTCTCCTCCTCTTCCTATTTCTCTTACATTTTACTTCCTCTTCACTTAACCTTTCTTTCTTTCTTTCTTTCTTTCTTTCTTTCTTTCTTTCTGACCTTCTCGTTTACTTTCTTTCGTTCTTTCTTTCCTACCTTTTCTCTTTCGTTTTCTCCTCTTTCCTATTTCTCTTACATTTTACTTCCTCTTCACTTAACCTTTCTTTCTTTCTTTCTTTCTTTCTTTCGTTCTTTCTTTCCTACCTTTTCTCTTTCGTTCTCCTCCTCTTCCTATTCTTCTTACATTTTACTTCCTCTTCACTTAACCTTTCTTTCTTTCTTTCTTTCTTTATTTATTTATTTCTCGCTTACTTTCTTTCGTTTTTTCTTTCCTACCTTTTCTCTTTCGTTTCCTCCTCTTCCTATTCCTCTTACATCTTACTTCCTCCTCCTCAGTTAACCTTTGTTTCAAGATATGTCTCATTCATTTCATTATCTCTGAATTGAAAACCTGCGGAGTGCTGTTCGGAGTAAATGTTGTACCATTGTTCTATTATCAACTCATCCCAAAAGTTTAACTCCTCCTACGCAAGTCTTTTACCCCAATAAACAAATCACTTGTGTAGGTCATTTGTTAAGATTTGGTTTAGTTAATGGTTGTCATCGAATACAATAGACAAACATCATTTATATCTTAATACGCTTATGTGTCACCACCTCAGATAAAAAAAAAATGGACTATTCCGTTTTAATTGCGAAGAAAGAGAGGAGGGTGAGAACATAACGCTAACTTATCATATCGTCTGTTTCAATGGAATGGAGAGAAGGGAAAAAAAGAAAACGAATGTATATGACATGAAAGCATGTGTTTGAATTTTACGCATTGTCGTCACCTCAGATGAATAATGGACCATTCCGTTTTGATTCATAAGATATGAAAGCATGTGTTGAAATGTTATGCCCTGTCATTCAGATGAATAATGGACCATTCCGTTTTGATTCATCATGTGTTCGCCAGCCATTCATTCATAAGATATGAAAGCATGTGTCCCTGTCATCACCTCAGATGAATAATGGACCATTCCGTTTTGATTCATAAGATATGAAAGCATATGATGAATAATGGACATTCCGTTTTGATTCATAGATATGAAAGCATGTGTTGAAATGTTATGCCCTGTCATCACCTCAGATGAATAATGGACCATTCCGTTTTGATTCATAAGATATGAAAGCATGTGTTGAAATGTTATGCCCTGTCATCACCTCAGATGAATAATGGACCATTCCGTTTTGATTCATAAGATATGAAAGCATGTGTTGAAATGTTATGCCCTGTCATCACCTCAGATGAATAATGGACCATTCCGTTTTGATTCATAAGATATGAAAGCATGTGTTGAAATGTTATGCCCTGTCATCACCTCAGATGAATAATGGACCATTCCGTTTTGATTCATAAGATATGAAAGCATGTGTTGAAATGTTATGCCCTGTCATCACCTCAGATGAATAATGGACCATTCCGTTTTGATTCATAAGATATGAAAGCATGTGTTGAAATGTTATGCCCTGATGAATAATGGACCATTCCGTTTTGATTCATAAGATATGAAAGCATGTGTTGAAATGTTATGCCCTGTCATCACCTCAGATGAATAATGGACCATTCCGTTTTGATTCATAAGATATGAAAGCATGTGTTGAATGTTATGCCCTGTCATCACCTCAGATGAATAATGGACTATTCCGTTTTGATTCATAAGATATGAAAGCATGTGTTGAAATGTTATGCCCTGTCATCACCTCAGATGAATAATGGACCATTCCGTTTTGATTCATAAGATATGAAGCATGTGTTGAAATGTTATGCCCTGTCATCACCTCAGATGAATAATGACCATTCCGTTTTGATTCATAAGATATGAAAGCATGTGTTGAAATGTTACGCCCTGTCATCACCTCAGATGAATAATGGACCATTCCGTTTTGATTCATAAGATATGAAAGCATGTGTTGAAATGTTACGCCCTGTCATCACCTCAGATGAATAATGGACCATTCCGTTTTGATTCATAAGATATGAAAGCATGTGTTGAAATGTTATGCCCTGTCATCACCTCAGATGAATAATGACCATTCCGTTTTGATTCATAAGATATGAAAGCATGTGTTGAAATGTTATGCCCTGTCATCACCTCAGATGAATAATGGACCATTCCGTTTTGATTCATAAGATATGAAAGCATGTGTTGAAATGTTATGCCCTGTCATCACCTCAGATGAATAATGGACCATTCCGTTTTGATTCATAAGATATGAAAGCATGTGTTGAAATGTTATGCCCTGTCATCACCTCAGACGAATAATGGACCCGTTTTGATTCATAAGATATGAAAGCATGTGTTGAAATGTTATGCCCTGTCATCACCTCAGACGAATAATGGACCATTCCGTTTTGATTCATAAGATATGAAAGCATGTGTTGAAATGTTATGCCCTGTCATCACCTCAGATGAATAATGGACCATTCCGTTTTGATTCATAAGATATGAAAGCATGTGTTGAAATGTTATGCCCTGTCATCACCTCAGATGAATAATGGACCATTCCGTTTTGATTCATAAGATATGAAAGCATGTGTTGAAATGTTATGCCCTGTCATCACCTCAGATGAATAATGGACCATTCCGTTTTGATTCATAAGATATGAAAGCATGTGTTGAAATGTTATGCCCTGTCATCACCTCAGATGAATAATGGACCATTCCGTTTTGATCATGAGGAATTAAGAGAAGAAAACGTAACAGCATCATCAGAGATAGAGCAAAAGTATGGTTTGTGCTGATATATTTTTTTAATGATGGTCATTATGTTACTACTTATCGATTTAGACAAAAGTTTAACCTTAAATAATAGATTTAATTAATTTTAATTCGTTTTTAAAAGGGTAGCCAACGAGTTTTTTGGGTATTCCTGCCCTATATATATATATATATATATATATATATATATATAAACGCAACACTCTTCTCTGAATGGAGCACTCTGTGACGGCCTTTACACACAAAGCGATGTGTGTATTAAAACAGTTAAAATCCCCTTTCCATTCTGTAAGTGAAGACAGCCTAATGGTTAAGGTGCCGGACTGACACCCAACCGAGTTCAATTCCGGCTGTAGGTAGCTTACAAAATGTCTAGCCACACTGAAGAGACTTGATAAGTCGAAACACGTGTCTGTGATGACCCTATAAATATATATATATTTACTGGCAAAATAGCCTATTTTACTAGGACCGGTAAAATAAACTCGAAAAGCATGTTAGTCTATCTTACCGGGAATTTTTTAACATGTATAGCTATATTTCTGACTTGTTTTTAGTTAACCTTAATTATAGCAATTTTGGCTTGTGTGATAACGTCTGGTTCTTGTTTATGAGCGGTTGAATGGTCTAAAACACTGTCAAATATTTGAGAAAGGATTACTCACACTATTCAAAATCAATCAGATTGACAAGTGTTACAATCTTATGGGCCATCCTGTAGGCTTTAAGCAACAGCGCTTGCCCAGTGGAATTGGGTCCTTGGTAATACTCTGATAAAGAATCCTTTGGTTCTTCTGGTAAAGAGTCCTGAGTAAAGAGTTTTAAAAGCAGAAAATCCACTCTTGTGATACTGTGGTTGAAGACGAACATGGTCAGAATAAATAAATAAATAAATAAATAAGAAAGAGAGTAGGTTAAGGTCCGGCATAAGTAAAAGGGGTGGGTGGCTGACCTTTTTACGAATCCAAAGATTAGGTCGTAAAGTTTAAAGAGACCTGTATGCCACCATGAAATGGGACCACTTGGTGATAATATCTTAGGCACCCAGGTATTAAAAGCAAAAAGGATTTTTAGGAGAAATTCTCTTTTGAAAAAAATGAATGATCAACGTATTGAAGACGGATTGTCTGAAAAAATATTTGAGTACTTTAATTTTAAGGGTTAATGGCGACTAGAAGTCGGCGATTTATTTAAGTGCTGGCCATTTGTGTGGTCCGGAGAAGATGGTTTGGGGAAGGGGAATTTGACATAAATACAACTAAACTCGAGCCCTAAGTTAGTTAGCACCCGGGGATCGAAGGGTTAAGTTCGCCAGTAAGGATAGCAGTAATAGCCAGCTGGATAGACAGCGAAAGCATCACACACACTCTTCTTCCATCCGTGTCTTGTTTACACTTGTTGTTGTTTTGTTTTTAATCCTTGTGAGCCTGTTTTTCTGACTCGTGCCTTAAATTCGGCCAGCACATAATTCACAACGTTGGGATCTAGACAAGTACATCGAAAGGGCAGAGTGCAGAACAGGTAATCTCACACTCTGGACATCTCATCATGGTGTAATGGCTAACAAGCTATTCTCACAGATCCATTAAAATTGAATAGCAAGTTCAATCCTTGCCCCATACTTGTGGTTTTGTGTCACATTTCTACCCATGGTGAATGGGTTGGGTAAATACTTACTCATAGGTCTACTCTGACTCAAAGTCATTAGCAAAATATAATTAAAGACGTTACAATCTTATGGGCCATCCTGTAGGCTTTAAGCAACAGCGCTTGCCCAGTGGAATTGGGTCCTTGGTAATTCTCTGGTAAAGAATCCTTTGGTTCTTCTGGTAAAGAGTACTGAGTAATGTAAGTCCCTCCTCAATGAGTGCTAGTAGAATTATAGCTAGTATCAGTGTTTAAGTAGTGTATCAGCGACGCAGTATGGCTAGTGATTGGCAAAGGAATAAACCACGTGATCTCGGCTAGTCTATAAATCTAGGTGGGGAATTGTAGCACACCTTATATCACAAAATATTGAAGCGCGTGGTGTAATGGTTAAAGTCATGGGAAATGGACTCGTCGCCCCGAGTTCAAATCCTGGATGTGGTAATTGCATTTCACTTAGCGCTAATACCCTTGGGAATGGTATGAATCCTACTCTCCCTCCAGCTATGGGTAAATAGCAGGGCAGACTGGGTTCTTTAACTATGGCTAGGTAACCAGTCTAGGAGAAGGAAAACTCTGAATTCAAACCTGTTCAAACTCCACTTAAGAAATTGACTTGTGTCGTATCCTGCTCGTGCGGGGGAGTTGGTAAATATATATATCACAAAATATTCCAAAAACAAGAATGTCTACCTTTTTCAGGAATAGGTAGCGCCATGTCATACGAGCAAAGTAGCTAAGGCTTGGAATGTATCGTAAGGAATCAAGTCACTGCAATGGGTAACCCAAAGTACTGAGATGAATCCAATACAGTACATTTTGATAGCACCTTGACCAAAAACTTCGAGGCGTGCGACGAAAATTACGTCATTGGCAACCCTTAAAAAAGTTATTGTTAAAGGAGTGGCAAAATAGGAATCTTACGATTGTTGATAACTTGATCAAATCTGTGAAAAATCGAATAAAAGCACTGAACCTAGCAAATGGAGGACCTACTCCATGCTAGTTCCAAATAGTGTTTATTTGTTTTTCTCCCCCTTGCTCTCTCTCTCTCTCTCTCTCTCTCTCTCTCTCTCTCTCTCTCTCTCTCTCTCTCTCTCTCTCTCTCTCTTCTCTTTTCTTTCTCCCCATCTCTCTCTCTCTTAAATACTCCAAAAGTTCTCAATATATTAAAAACATTGAGCAGTAATAATAATAATAATCTCTTTCCCCTCTCTTTTATATATATATATATATATATATATATATATTTTTTTGGGGGGGGAGATTATGTGCTTAATTAAAGTCATACCTAATTTGTTAATTAATTAATTATAATTAAATGAATTAGGCGTGCATATCGGTTTAAATGTAAAGCGTAAACAAATCGAGAAAAGTCGATCTCTGTATGTACATTTCAGCCTATTAGGCCTCATCAGCAGAGCTATAGACAGGGCAGTGCTTTGTGCGTGATTCGAACCCTACCTGTCAGGCTGATATATAATATCCTATTGAGGCTTTAACTTTTCCGTTGCAGTGGCATCAGTAAATAACCCAAAATTTCTCAATATATCAAAAACATAGAGCAATAATAATAATAATAATAATAATAATAATAATAATAATAATATGAAAAGACTTGGACATGGTTAAGAAAGGGAAACCTCAAAAGAGAAACAGAATCACTTATAATTGCTGCACAAAATAATGCCATAAGGACAAACTACATCAAAGCGAAAATTGATAAGACCCAACAAATAGTAAATGTAGACTTTGCAGGAATAGAGACGAGACTGTAAACTATATACTCTGCGAATGTAGCAAACTAGCACAACGAGAATACAAAACTAGACACGACTGGGTTGGGAAAGTGATCCACTAGGAATTATGCAAAACATTAAATTTTGACCACACAACAAAATGGTATATGCATAAACCAGAATCTGTTCTTGAGAACGAAACGCACAAAATTCTCTGGGACTTTGAAATAAAAACGGATAACCTTATCCCAGCAAGAAGACCAGACCTAGTGTTGATAAACAAAAAAGAAAGAACTTGTCAACTGGTGGATTTTGCAGTGCCAGTAGATCACAGGGTGAAGTTAAAGGAAAATGAAAAAATGGACAAATATCTGGACCTTGCCAGAGAACTGAAAAAGTTATGGAATATGAAAGTGAAAGTGATACCAATTGTAGTTGGTGCACTTGAACAGTCCCAAAAGGATTAGAAAAGGGCTTGGAAAGTTTGGATATCAGAGGAAGGACTGAAACCATTCAGAACACTGCACTGCTGCAATCTGCCAGAATACTTAGAAGAGTCCTGGAGACCTGAGGAGACTTGCTGTCACTCAGACTCCAGTGAAAGACCATCAGCTAATGCTGATGTGAAAACTCAAAAGGAGTAAAATAATAATAGAGGAAAAATTAACGATCTACCACGGTTTCAATCAAATTGAAATGATTTCATCAGGACCCTACCCAACGTTTAACTAAGTCGATAATAACGATTGAACGCTACGTTATTTTTCTCTCCATTTTCGCGTGCGAATATATATATATATATATATATATATATATATATATATATATATAAAGTGTCCGAATTCTTACATTCGATACAATTCCCCTGTTCAGGAAATGCGTAGGTGGCTAGAACATAATGAAACCTACGCATTCACTGAAAAAGCTGTTATCAGTTGATAATTAGCGTTCGCCTATCTTGTAGATAAGTTAGTTTGCGCATGTCAGTTTTCTCCGATTTCTTTGTTTTGTCTTTATTTCCACCCACAAGCGTCATAAATGTAACAAAAATTTCTTACGTCGAAACGTAACATTCAATGCATTGTTTTTTATATACAGTGTGGTCCGAAAGTCCTGTCACTCCCGTATATTTTTTAGTGGTAAAATAATCACATAATACAACTCGAAATTCTAGAAAATAATATAAAGATATTTTAGAGGTAAAATAATTACCGTATTTGACGGCATATAGGACATACTTTTCCCCAAAAATTTTGGCTTAAGATTGTCCTGCGTCTTATACAACATAGGTGAAGTTTGAGATTCCCGTAGGCCTAGTTAATCTTCTCTATGATTATTTTATTATTTATATCATTAATATTCTTATTGCTCGCCTGTACTGCCAAATTGCTTTTATACAGCTATGTTTCTGCTTGTGTAATGCACAGCTACACTGTTTTCAACAATATGTGCTTAAATACACTAAAAATCTTTTTTTCCCTGAATCTGACCTGCTGAAATGGGGGTGCGTCTTATATACTATATATTGACGCAAGACAATCTTTAAGCCAAAATCTTTGGGGAAAGGTAATATGGTCCAAATATTTTTTAAGTATAAATTATTGTTTGG
>CM042168.1:76446613-76449113 GCA_023376005.1 Doryteuthis pealeii
GTGCGCGATGTGGGTATGTGTGTGTGTGTGTGTGTGTGTGTGTGTGTATTTAGGCAGCATTTTTCTTGTAGGCATATATTGTTAAATAATGCAACCATTTTTTGTCTGCAAGTTTTGTCCTTTGTTTTTTAACAATATATATATATATATATATATATATATATATATATATATATATATATATATATTATATATATATATATATAATATATATATATTATAGTTAGGTTACAGTAGACGTAGTTAACGGTACCTGGTAACTGTTAGTTTCTTGCCTATGTGATTTTTCAAACCAAATATATATATATATGTTGTGTGTGTGTGTGTGCGAGAGAAGAGAGAGAGAGAGAGAGAGAGAGAGAGAGAGAGAGAGAGAGAGAGAGAGAGAGAGAGTGTGTGTGGTGTGTGTGTGTGTGTGTGTGTTTTGCTAACCACCTTTCCCAAACGAAATCTTATTTGAAAACTTATGCGAGAGTGTTCTGAATGAACAAAACGTTTTCGTGAGAAGCACGAACAAAGAAGGAATTCCTTTTAAATGACAACCAAACAAAGACTCTATTTTTGCGATAAGCGCGTTCCAGCTAGATGTGCGTGTGTGTGTGTGTGGGGGGCTAAAAATACAAAATTTCATTAAAAAAAAAACACACCTAAAAAACAAAAACAAAAAAATACACTTTGATGGACGACCTTTGCAAGATTAAAACGTTTCACGATAGAAAAATTAGCCGAGCAACTATTGTTGTTATCACTTCGAAAGAAGAAAAGAGAAACGCGTTTAGAGCATTTCTCAACAATGGCGGCCAGCGCGCTTCAACCTTGGGAAGATATAAATCCCCGGCCCAAGACAAAAAACGAACACTTACGATTGTTATTTTGTTGGTATTGATTTTTGGTTGTGCTAATAGCATATTTGTTTTTATTGTTTTCGCTGAAGTATTGTCAAGGATTAATTTAAACTAGTATTTCTTTTTTCCTATCTTTTTTTAATTTCAGTTTCTTTGGGGTTTTTTTTTTACGAATAGGCTAGTTTGCCAGTCCCGGTAAAATAGACTTACATGCTTTTCGAGTTTATTTTACCGGTCCTAGTAAAATAGACCACAGGCTATTTTGTCAGAAAAATTTAAATTAACTCTCACTACTAAGCATATAAGCAATGATCGTTTCCCCGGAAATTTGATCTCTCAGTGACTGTAATATACATAAACAAACCTATGTACTTAATAGTTTTAAAACACCAGTCCCCACTGCAACTGTCAGTGAACGAGGGGATAAGATATCGGGCTACCAAACGGTCAGTCTGAATTCGACCCTAGCCAAAGATAATTGTGTCTAGCCACACTGAAGAGGCGTGAAACGCCGAAACACGTGTCTGTGGATGACTTATTAATATATATATATATATATATATATATATATATATAGGGTAGGTATACCCAAAGAATCGTTGGCTACGTTTTAAAAAACAAATTAAAATTAATTAAATCTATTATTTAAGGTTAAACTTTGTCTAAATCGATAAGTAGTAACATAGTGACCATCATTAAAAAAATAAAAATATCATTACATATGCAGTTTATTTTTGATAGATTTAAAACGATTTGTTTTGGTCAATTTCGACGTGATCCCATTTTGTCTATTTTTCAATGGTTTTAGGCGTTTGTTTATAATTTTAAAGTATATATTATAGGGTGTACAGGATAAATTTGACAATTTCACGAGGAAAAAGAAAAAGTGCTTGGTAACTATAAAATGTAATGAATTGTAAAGAAATTCAACAGGCACGGAAATTACACTACTGTCAACAAGTTTCACTCAAAATAACCGCCATTAGCATCGATCACAAGGTCAATCCTGCTCTGGAATCTGGAGCAAGCTGATGTTACGGTTTCCCTAGGAAGGGTTTCAAAAACTACCTTAATTCTGTCAATTAACTGGGCTTTTGTAGTACTAGCACGGCAATCGGTGTCTTTCTCAACAGCGCCACATACATAATAATCCATGGGGTTAAGATCTGGGGAGTTCGGAGGCCAAACATTGGGACTGGTGTAGTCGTAAAAATTCGCCGACAACAATTTTTTACTTTTCCCAGAGGTGTGGCAGGTGGCTGAATCCTGCTGCCATACATATGGCCTACAATTGGCTACCCTTGTTATCCAGGGCTTGACTACAAGTGTTTAGCAATACATAGGCATCTGAGGGTCCTACAACACTTTTTCTGCAGATTTTCCAGGAATTCTGCTGTACAAACGCAATCAGACCGTCTGTTATGTTGCTTTCTTCTAGTCACAGCCCCGTAGTCCCCATTGCAATTCTCTAGTTCATGGCTGGTTGTTTTTACAGTGTTCAGGGAGCATTGGGCAGCAATCATAATCTCCTTATTTTGATGGCCGGCGCCGATCATCATGATACCCCTTCCATAATTCAGGTGGGTTCGAGTCATCTATTCTATCTGTCATCACGTATATGAATGAAGAAGGGTCCAAGCTTTTAAATGATGCGT
>CM042168.1:76451613-76481613 GCA_023376005.1 Doryteuthis pealeii
TCGGGCGGACGAACAGTCAGTCGGATTTCGCTCCTGATCAGAGGTAGTTGTTGTGTCTAGCTACACTTGTTACATAATTGTTAGTATCCTAACACTTATTTACAGTAGTGTAGAAACCAAAATGGCTATTATAAGTTGCAACCGGCGGCCTTGAAGGATTGAGTGACAAGGCTTGACCTCATCCTGATCCTTCCGGTGGATACTGTGAGAATCGGTGGAGAAGACCCTCTTCCGGTTTAGATTAGAAAGAGAGTTTTAGTTCAGTATCGGCCAAACCACAAAGTGGTAAGTCGTGTTAAGCGCACGGCCGACTCAATCTGCGCAGGTAGTCTGGTGGGGATTTCGGAATAAAATATGATCTAAAGCAAATCGAAGTCTTGGGTTATTATCTAAAAACTACCAATGACACAGGGCTTCTGATAAAGAGAAATCCCCAATGGAAGGCCAGACACGAAGTCCCCAAGACAAAGTCCAGACGCTAGAAGAAGAACGTAAGATACCAAAGATGAGCAGAAGAATAATTGAAGTAAAGAGAGTATACAACACACTGAAGAGGCTTGAAACTTCGAAACACGGTGTTCGTGGATGACTTATATATATATATATATATATATATATATATATATATATATATTATTATTATTATTCATTATTATCATTATTATTATTATTATTATTATTATGAAGGAGATTGTGTGTTTGTCTGTCTGTAACCGAAACAATATTATTACTCAAGTCACAATTTCCTTAGGTATATACGTCACATTCTCCATGATTTTATTTTTATTTAAACCTCAATTATTAATAAAAATTGTTTTACTATTAATACTGTTGACCATATTTACATACTAGATATTTACCACGTACCCCACATGTATGGGTTAGGCACAAGGCCCTATTAATGTGGGACCACCCATGAACCGAAGCTCATGGGGGCGGGTGCAAAAATGCGCTGATCCCATCGGCATTGCCCCTCAGGTTGGGGCTCAGGCACTGGGCAATAAACCCAGCCCTGCCACTTTAAATCAAGAGGGCAGGTGTTGCCTAGAATAAGGTTATATCTTTATTAAATTTATCATATTATATCTCTATTAATAATGGAGATTCGCTTTCGGTTTTTGTCTGTAACAAAAATTACGTCACTGCTTACGTCACATTACCCAAAATCGTCATAACATAGAATAAATACACTCAAAATTTGAACATGCAACATTAGACAGTCCTCATTGTTTTTAAAACAAGTTTTAATAAATACATGACTGGTATTATATGTCTATATATAGTTTGTTTTATTTTAATACATATTTAAAATTTACATTTCAAATTGTTTTATTTTTTTAATCCTTTAATTAATTTGATGATTTTACTTACTTATGGTACACACTCACTGACATTGAATTTTTTACTCCCACCCTTCGGGCAATAGGTTTCAAAAATCTATTTTTACATCGCCCGGAGGGTGTTTTTTTTATTTTGTACTAGTACTAATAACATACAACTGTATTTATATATAAAACAAAATCGCGGTTTACAGTGTAAACGGGAATTTGCATATTGATCTTAAAAAATTGATTAATCAATATTAATGATTTTTAAGTGTTTGTTTTTATCTTAATGAATATGAAGAAAAATCTCGGGTCATAAATCTTTAAAAAACATTAACAAGAACAAATAACTGGAATTTTATTCTTTACTTCCTATTTTAACTAAATCGTTAAATTAAGAAAATTTAGCAATGAAAGACGGGTGTGATGGAAGAGTAAGTTTCAGTTGTTCTTTTTTCGATTATACCACCGCCACTGTTTCAAATCGCTTTTTATCTGCGTCTTATTTAGTTTAATTCAGCCTTTCTAAATTCAATATAATATTTTATCACATTAAAACGTAAATATTGTACCCAAAGAGTGTTTTATATTATGCTAAGTATAGGCTATTAAGTTACTNAAATCTTTATTATTATTAGTGAAATAAGATCACTAATTAGGACTGAGCCAATTTTAATACTGACCACCCCAAGGGATTTACAGATTTAAATTCAAAGTTTTCCTTCTCCTAGACGGTTGCCTAAGAGGTCAAAGAGCCCAGTCTGTCCTACAATTTATTATAGCTGGAGGGAGAGTAGTTGGATTCATATATTTCCCAGAGTGATTAGGCTATGTGAACTGTAGGATTTGAACTCGGTCGACGATTCTATCTCCTACCACTCTAATCATTACACCACGAACCTCCCACTTGCCAAAAAAAGCACAATAAATTTAATGACAAATCGTTGTTTAATAAACACACGATTGGCATTAAATTTATTCTGCTTTTTTGGCACAAGGTTAATATGCTATAAAACCAAACAACCAACCAATTATCAGGAATGTTAACATGTCAACTTTTTAATGTAACTTTAACTGCTGGAGATGACCGCAGTGCCAGATCAAATGACACTGAGGAAAAAAACCGGTGACCTATACTGAAGGAATTGATATTTCTTTCTTCATGTTTCATCGTTACTTCTTTTCTTTCTTACGATTTTTTTTCCTGTTTAACCTTTAAGTAAGCTGTTAACTGGTTTACTTATCACTGATAGTAGCTAATTCATGACACTTGTACACATCAAAAAACCATATCCTGTCAGACATATTCGTTGACGAGGGCGACATGAGTCACAGAATTCTGTTGGTAGGTAGGTAGGTTAGGTTGGTTGGTTGGTTGGTTGGTTGATATTTAGGACCATATGACCTTTAGGCACCCCTTTTTTATCTCGATTAAAAAGGACGAAAAACTTAATTTTTTTAAAGTTTTAATTTCAAAAAATCTTATTTAAAATCGGACCAGTATTCCTTTAGGCACCCCTTTTTATCTCGATAAATAAAGGACCGTTTTCATTTGCACCGTCAATATCCGGTTGCGTTTAAAAGACGAATTTTATTTTTTTAAATTATAAACTACCCCTAACCCTAACCCTAGCCTCTAACAAAACAAACCTGCCAGATATTGAACGGTGTAAGATGAAAAACATGTCCTTTCTTAATCGAGATCAAAAAGGGGTCTAAAAGGTAATATGGTCCGATTTTTAAATAAGGATTTTTAAATTAAAATTTTTAAAAGATTAATTTTTCTTGATTAAATTGAAACATAGAAGACTGAGCCTATTCTATACTGAACACATACAATAATAGTTTAAACTGGTCGAAAGGGAAAAGACCAATTAAAACCCCAGTTCGAACCCAACAAACAGATAACAGATAATTTTATCTGCAAAATCTTCAGCTTTTCAACTATTATTGCCATCCGAGTTTGATTGATGGGCCATCTCTCTCTTTTTCAGAAGAGAGATGGATTGAGTGACAAGGCTTCGACCTCATCAGCTGGTACCTTCCGTGGACGACCCGTAGGAATCGTGGAGAAGTGGCCCTCTTCCCGGTTTAGATTAGAAAGAGAGTTTTTGTTCAGTATCGCCAAACCAACAAAGTGGTAAGCGTCGTGTTAAGCGCACGGCCGACTCAATCTGCGGCAGGTAGTCTGGTGGGGATTTCGGAATAAAATATGATCTAAAGCAAATCGAAGTCTTGGGTTATTATCTAAAAACTACCAATGACACAGGGCTTCTGATAAAGAGAAATCCCCAATGGAAGGCCAGACACGAAGTCCCGACGCTAGAAGAAGAAGGTAAGATGAACGTAAGATACCAAAGATGAGCAGAAGAATAATAGAAGTAAAGAGATTATACAACACACTGAAGAGGCTTGAAACTTCGAAACACGGTGTTCGTGGATGACTTATATATATATATATATATATATATTATATATATATATATATATTATTATTATTATTATTATTATATTATTATTATTATTATTATTATTATTATTTAGAAGGGGATTGTGTGTTTTGTCTGTCTGTAACCGAAACAATATTATTACTCAAGTCACAATTGCCTTTGTTATTTACATCACATTCTCAATGATTTTATTTTTATTTAAACCTCAATTATTTATAAAATTGTTTTACTATTAATACTGTTGACCATATTTACATATTAGATATTTACCACGTACCCCACATGTACGGGTTAGGCACAAGACCCTATTAATGTGGGACCACCCATGAACCGAAGCTCATGGGGGCAGGTGCAAAAATGCGCTGATCCCATCGGCATTCCCCTTCAGGGTGGGGCTCAGGCATTGGGCAATAAACACAGCCCTGCCCCTTTAAATCAAGAGGGCAGGTGTTGCCTAGGGTATCCCCCACCCCGGATCAACGATGTTAGCTTGTAAGGTCCACGGTCGAAACCAATGGACCCCCGGCTCCGAAGAGCCAGATCTACAATGGAGAGCCAGATCTAATAATGGAGATTCGCTTCCGGTTTTTGTCTGTAACAAAAATTACGTCACTGCTAACGTCACATTACCCAAAATCGTCATAACATAGAATAAATATACTCAAAATTTGAACATGCAGCATTAGACATCCTCATTGTTTTTTTTTAAACAAGTTTTAATAAATACATGACTGGTATTATATATCTATATCTATATATAATTTGTTTTATTTTAATACATATTTAAAGTTTACATTTCAAATTGTTTTATTTTTTAATCCTTTAATGAATTTGATGATTTTACTTACTTACTTAGTACAAACTCGCTGACATTGAAATTTTTGGGGCAATATGCTTCAAAAATTTATTTTTACATCGCCCGGAGAGGTTTTTATTTTGTACTAGTACTAATAACATACAACTGTATTTATATATAAAACAAAATAGCGTTTTAAAGTGTAACTGGGAATTTGTATATTGATCTTAAAAAATTGATTAATCAATATTAATGATTTTTAAGTGTTTGTTTTTATCTTAATGAATATGAGGAAAAATCTCCGGTCATAAATCTTAAAAAAACATTTTTATGTGGGCCCACCCACGAGCCGAAGCTCATGGGTGGTAGGTGGAAAAAATTGCGTCGATCCCGTCGGCATTCCCCCTCAAGGGGGGCGCCTCAGACGCTGGGCAATAAACCCAGCCCTGCCTCTTTAAATCAAGGGGGCAGGTATTGCCTGGGGGGGATGGCCCCCTGGCATCGACTCCGTTAATTATAGCAATCCCTCCCCGAGGGGTGGGTTTGCATAGTATTTACCGCGTACCCCACTTGTACGGGTCAGGCACAAAGTCCCTATTAACGTGGGACCACCCACAAGCCGAAGCTCATGGAGTGGCAGGTGAAAATTGCCGTCGATCCCGTCGGCATTCCCTCAAGGGGGGCGCCTCAGGCACTGGGCAATAATCCCAGCCCTGCCCCTTTAAATCAAGGGGGCAGGTGTTGCCTGGGGGATAGCCCCTGGGATCGACGCTATTATTATAACAGAAAGCCGGTCCAGCGGCCGAAGCTCACTGGACCCCGGTCGAAACCGGGGGGGACTGCATTTATTTGTCTCATACCCCACCTGTATGGACTGGGCACAAGGCTCCGTTTTAACGGTGGACCCACCCACAAGCCGAAGCTAATGGGTGGGAGAGAACAAAAAATTGCGTCGATCCCATCGGCATTCCCCCTCAAGGGGGCGCCTCAGGCGCTGGGCAATAAACCCAGCCTGTCCCCAAAGGGGGGCAGGTATTGCCTGGAGGGATGGCCCTCTGGGATCGACGCCTATTATTATACCATCACCGGTCCAGGCGGCCGAAGCTCGCCGGACCCCCAGTCGAAACCGGGCGCGGGCTGCATACTACTAAAATGCAATTGTGTCTATATATACAACAAAATAGTAGTTTACAGCGTGAATGGGAAGGTTAATTTGCATATTTATATTAAAAATTTGATTTTAATAAATATGCACTTGGTATTAATGATTTCTAATCGTTTTAATAAATATGAACAAAAATCTCTTCAATAAATCTTAAGAGAAATCCATTAAAAAGAACGAATAACTGGAATTTTATTCTTTACTTCCTATTTTAACTAAATCGTTAAATTAAGAAAATTTAGCAATGAAAGACGTGTGTGATGGAAGAGTAAGTTTCAGTTGTTCTTTTTTCGATTATACCACCCACTGTTTCAAATCTTTTTATCTGCAGTCTTATTTAGTTTAATTAGCCTTTCTAATTCAATATATTTATTACATTAAAACGTAAATACTTTGTCCAAAGAGTGCTTATATTTGCTAGTATATATTAAAGTAACTAAATCTTTATTATTATTAGTGAAATAAATCACTAATTAGGACTGAGCCAATTCTAATACTGACCACCCCAAGCGGATTTAACAGGTTTAAATTCAAAGTTTTCCTTCTCCTAGACTAGTTGCCTAACTGGTCAAAGAGCCCAGTCTGTCCTACAATTTATCTATAGCTGGAGGGAGAGTAGTTGGATTCATATCTTTCCCAAGAGTATTAGAGCTATGTGAACTGTAGGATTTGAACTCGGGTCGACGATTCTATCTCTCTACCACTCTAATCATTACACCACGAACCTCCCACTTGCCAAAAAAAGCACAATAAATTTAATGACAAATCGTGTGTTTAATAAACACACGATTTGGCATTAAATTTATTCTGCTTTTTTGGCACAAGGGTTAATATGCTATAAAACCAAACAACCAACCAATTATCAGGAATGTTAACATTGTCAACTTTTTAATGTAACTTTAACTGCTGGAATGACCGCAGTGCCAGATAAATGACACTGAGGACAAAAAACCGGTGACCTATTACTGAAGGAATTGATATTTCTTTCTTCATTGTTCATCGTTACTTCTTTTCTTTCTTACGATTTTGTTTTTCCTGTTTAACCTTTAAGTAAGCTGTTAACTGGTTTACTTATCACTGATAGTAGCTAATTCATGACACTTGTACACATCAAAAACCATATCCTGTCAGGACATATTCGTTGACGAGGGCGACATGCAGTCACCAGAATTCTTGTTGTAGGTAGGTAGGTAGGTTGGTTGGTTGGTTGGTTGGTTGATATTTAGGACCATATGACCTTTAGGCACCCCTTTTTTATCTTGATTAATAAAGGACGAAAAACTTAATTTTTTTAAAGTTTTAATTTCAAAAATCTTATTTAAAAATCGGACCATATTACCTTTAGGCACCCCTTTTTATCTCGATTAATAAAGGACGTATTTTTCATTTGCACCGTCAATATCCGGTTGCTTTAAAAGACGAATTTTAGATTTTTTTAAATTATAAAACTAACCCCTAACCCTAACCCTAGCCTCTAACAAACAACCGGATATTGACGGTGTAAATGAAAAACATGTCCTTTCTTAATCGAGATCAAAAAGGGGTGCCTAAAGGGGTAATATGGTCCGATTTTTAAATAAGATTTTAAAAATTAAAATTTTTAAAAGATTAATTTTTTCTTTATAAATTGAAACAGTAGGACTGAGCCTATTCTAATAGTGACACATACAATAATAGTTTAAACTGGTCGAAAGGGAAAAGACCAATTAAAACCCCATGTTCGAACCCAACAAACAGATAACAGATAATTTTATCTGCAAAATCTTTCAACTTTTCAACTATTATTGCATCCGAGTTTGATTGATGGGCCATGACCTTGGGTTTGTTTGAGTCTGTGGCTCTTATTGAACGAAAGTCACATGATCGAGCGACACTAGAAGTTTAGAAGCGAAATATCTGTAAAGTAATGGAAAAACTCAAAATTTTAGTTATACGTTAGGTAAATTAACTGGAATATGGATAACGTGTGAAAGACTGACCTGTTGGCTTTTGATTGGTCGAAAAGTGCCAACAGGGCGAAGAGTGAAAGGAAGATAGTGAGAGGAATGGGTCATGCCGAAGCTTTTGGAGGAGACGGACGGAAGAGTCTGAATGTGAGTTTGGAGGAGAGGCATCGCAATGGCGGTGTGTCTGTTCGAACGCTTTTACTTGGAATCAAAAAATGAGCTCTAAAAAAAACAAAAAACAAGAACGTCTTGTGTTTGTTATTTTAAACTATCAATGACACAAGACAAGATATCCCCAGAGATTTCCAAATAGTTTGCAGACCTCTCGAAGTAGGGAGAGAAGCCAGCCAGCCCAACTAGCAGATATGAAGAATAGCACAGATTCAGGTAAGTATAGAAATGACATATTCCTTCATACATATCTGCATATACATACATACATACATATCTACATATACATATATACATACATACATATCTACATATACATATAAAATTATTTACATATTCCTTCAATTCGACGCAACGTCATATATTCAATTTGATTCCTAATGACTATTACAACCTACAAGCCTGTCGGCTGGGGCTTTAAAATACAGCGACTGTACCTCTGCATAAGGGTAAGATCCCTGTTGGCCGTGGGTGGCAACCCGTGATGCTTAAGGATGGAATCCTAGTGTATGAGCAGTTCATGACATGCAAAACCCCACTTAGACCCTTACTTAGGCTAGACGGGCGTTCGTCCGATCAATCGGCCCATTGTCAAGCTTTAGCACCTATATGATTGCCCAAACCCTATTGCCCTTATGGCAAGCCAACCCTTTTTATCTTATGGGAGCTAGAAGGCGATGGCTGAGGGTCTTAATGTCCTGGGGATGGCGTTAAACTCTATCTGATGGTGAGGTTCTAGTTCTAGAGGTTTGAGGAATGTGGAATACCCTTTCATCACCATTGCTCCCTGGTCCACTTTGACCCGGGGTTCTATCTATAGGTTAAATAGAAAAATGTGATTATAAAAAAATGTGTATCCATTAAGAATGACTTTATTTCAAAACTTTATCGGCATTAAACGACCCACTGAGGTTGATATGCCGTAAAACAAAACAAACCTAACCTATTACAATCTACATAAGTCGTCGGGGTGGCCTAAAGTCGGTATCAGCCAATCAGCGAGGGAGTCTATCCCCTTTCCACTAGCGCTAGACAAAGCGTCTGATTTGGAGCGCCACACCCACCATCAGCTCCTTACTTTTCTGCACAGATCCCTGTACTACTCATACGCTGAGTTGACGAGGGACGGTATCGAACTAGGAACCTTGTGGTTTCTAACCGAACGCTCTACCGACTGAGCTAACCCGGCCCTATATACAACCCCTTAAATGATCCCGCTAAGTAACATATCAACTAATTGGTCGGCTAGACCGGATCTCTTCCCAGCATGCTCCGGTTTCCGCTGAAGGAGTCGGCAAGATAAAAGTGTTGTTAAATAAAGTTGATCTGTGCATATCAAAAGGTGAGTGCGTTGTTGGTGTTTTTTTTTTTATGTTTTTCTTTTTTATTTGAACATCAAAGAGAAGCGACCAGAACAAGATGGCGACCAGAACAAGATGGCGACCAACGATTAGCGTCGACAAAGAGACGACAAGAATAGAACGACTTCAGCAAAAAGAACAGAACGAGCGAAGAAGTTAAAGAGTAGTAGGTAGATTTTAATAGGTTTGGTTTGGTTTGGTTTGGTTTGGTTTACGGCATATCAACCTCAGTGGGTCATTTAATGCCGATAAAGTTTTGAAATAAAGTTAAGGATAAAAAAGATATTAAGCAATTAATCAATCAACGAGATCTCCAGTGTTGGAATATTTTGGTGATATATATATATTTACCAACCCCTCCTCACGAGCAGGATGTGACACAAGGTCAATTTCTCAAGCGGAGTTCAACAGGTTTGAATTCAGAGTTTTCCTTCTCCTAGACTGGTTACCTAGCCATGGTTAAAGAACCCAGTCTGCCCTGCTATTTATCCATAGCTGGAGGGAGAGTAGGATTCATACCTTTCCCAAGGATATTAGCGCTAAGTGAAATGCAATTACCACGTCCAGGATTTGAACTCGGGGCGACGAGTCCATTTCCTATCACTTTAACCATTACACCACGCGCTTTATTTTGGTGATATAAGGTGTGCTACGATACACCGCTTACATTTATAGACTAAGCGAGGTCACGTGGTTTAAACCTCAGTCAATCAACAGCCCGAATACGTGGTTGGTTAACTACTTAATCGGTGATACAGACAGACGTCCATTTACATCATCGACGAACGACCTGCAAGACTGAGGAGCACCAAGGAACAACCAAAGGATCATACCCAATATTAAGGGACACTGAGGAAGAACATAGGGATTCTTAACTAAGGACCGCGCTCTGCTTAACACAAAGGATCTCCGCTGGACAGCGCTCTTGCTTGAAGCCTAAAGGATGGCCACAAAAATCGTAACATCTGATTGTCAGTAATGATAGTGACCACAGACAATCCCTCATACCTGATTTTTAATGTAAATTTAATTCAGAGTAAGTACCAAAATTTATTAAAACTAATTTGATTTTAAAAAAAGCAAATAAATAAACTACTTAATCGGTGATACAGACAGACGTCCATTTACAACCATTGACAAAGGACCTGCAAGACTGAGGAGCATCAAGGAATAACCAAAGGATTCTTCACTAAGGATCGCGCTCTGCTTAACACAAAGGATCTCCGCTGGACAGCGTTCTTGCTTGAAACCTAAAGGATGGCCACAAAAATCGTAACACTTCTAAGTATTCTGACTGATTTTAACACTGCTGTGGTCAGGGTGGTTTCCATTCTTTCTCTAGTTCCCCAATAGCCCTATCGACTGCAGCTATAGAATACGCTGAGTGCCCCATCACCTAAGTGCTGTGTTACATGTCATGGACTGCTTATCCACCAGCATCACCGGTCGCCACCCGCGGTGGGGAGGGGGGTCTTAACTCTCTGCAGAGGTTCAGTCGTTATATTCTAAAGTTCCAGCCGACTGGGCTACTTACCGAAGAGTATCACTCATAAAGGATACTCTTACCAAATTAGGTTCGTGTGCACTTTTAAAATTCCCGGACCTTTTGGGCAGCATCTTTTTTTTGTTGGTGGGTTGGGGCTGCAGACGGGTAACGAAATACAGCTGTCGACTGAAACGTTTTTGTCAGATGATTACTCAAGGGTCAGATAAAATCTGTTGTTGCGCACAGCTGATACATTATATATATATATATATATATATATATATATATATATATATGTGTGTGTGTGTGTGTGTGTGTATGTGTGTATTGTTGGATAGACACACACACACGCACACTTACACACTTACACATAAGCACACACATACACACACACACACACACACACACTTACACATAAACACACGCATAGATATCGCCAAACATACGACAGTATGGACAAATCCTAGCCAGAACTTAGCTTTTAGAAATCTTCTGACGAAGGGATCTTTATCACGAAATATATTAACAAAATAAATCAAAGCTAGACGAACAACATTACCTCATTTTTCTTTACACTTACATTATGATAGCCTTCAAAACGAACCACCAAACCATATATATATATATATATATATATATATATATAGTCTTTGTTAGTATTGGAGAATTGAAAATAAAGTGCTCGATTACGTGTGTAAGAGCTGTATTTATTTATTATAGTATACAATACATTTAAGGTGCCATTGTTACCATTGGTTTCCAGGCAGAAATTAAGAAAATCCAGCCCACTACAAGCAGAAGATACGGGCATATATAAATGAAGAGACATTCTCTGTATTTCTTAAACAGGCGCGTTGTCTTGATGAAGGGTAGCCAACATGCTGCCTGGAAACCAATGGTAACAATGACACCTTAAATGTATTGTGCACTATAATATATATATATATATATATATGTGTGTGTGTGTGTGTGTGTGTGTGTGTGTGTGTGTGAATAAATGGTTACCTTGGTACAGATATAAATTTATTTCGGCATTTCTTTGCCTCCCCAGTCTGGTGTTTACTAATTCGAAGATCTCACACCCGGTCGTATTGGTATGATATTCCCGTTTCACTGATTTTTTTTTTCAAATTCCTCCTTCTGCGTTTGTTTAATACACCAGCTCACGGGCACGCACACACTCGAAATGGTATGATTTGCGCGTGTTGATCATGATTGGGACGTTGCAGTTTTTGTCTTTCATTTCTTTACTTGTGAAAATGTATGTTCTAACTTCATGTATTTTATGTTCCGATTTTCAGGGGTTTATTTGT
The DNA here is from genome assembly GCA_023376005.1 of Doryteuthis pealeii. Classification (NCBI taxonomy): domain Eukaryota; kingdom Metazoa; phylum Mollusca; class Cephalopoda; order Myopsida; family Loliginidae; genus Doryteuthis; species Doryteuthis pealeii. Next base: position 76,463,624 of record CM042168.1, read on the forward strand.
GTATATATGGGTACGTAAATGCTCTTAGTTCTTAAAAAAGTTTTATTTTTATTTTATTTTTTTTACAGAGTTTAAAGTTTACATTTGAATATGATTTCATTTCTTTTATTTAATAGTTTTTTTTTCCGGTTATTGAATTTTGTTATTGTTATTTTTTCCTCTAGACACATCCCTCAAACATCATATATATATAATTATAAGTAAGAGATATAACAGAAAATTTAGATTTTTTTGCATTTTAGCCTATTTCAGGAAGCCTAGAGTAAATGTTTAGTGTTTCCAATCATCAGATGCGAATGATGATTGGAAACACTAGACATTTGCTGCAATCTACGAAACTTAAAAAAGGAACTTCTAAGTCATAAGGAAGATTTTTTCTCCGTTATATATTATATATATATATATATATATATATATATATATATATATATATAATCATAATATTAATCATATTATTTCAAGTAGAGAGCGATTAATTTTCCAAGCTCATCCGAAAAAGGTGTGCACACATTCTCAGCGCACACTTTTTTATCTTTTGTTGTCGCAGCAAATTAATGTAGATATTTTACACAGCCACCCCCCAGATTTTATCGGCAGATTAATGTAGATATTTTACAACCCCGTCCCTTTAAAAACATTTTTTTCGATTGAATTTGTACAAATTTCAAATCTCAGAGCATGCACTCAAAGACCAAACGTTCGGTATAAAAATTGTATTGAAGTTTGAGTTTAAGTTTTGTAAAAATTCAATTGAAATTTGGGACCAAGTTACCTTTAAGCCCCCCCCTCCACCCCGGGTGACCTGGATTCAGAAGAACATGTTTCCCTTCAAAATCAGCACCCGGTTGTTTGTTAGGGTTAGGGTTAGGGTTAGGGTTAGCAGTTAGTTTTATAATTAAAAAAAAATGCGTCTAAAAATCGTCAGGTAACAAACAACCGGATGTTGACGGTGCAAAGCAAAACATGTCCCTCTGAACCCAGGTCGCCCCTGGGGTGCTTAAAGGTAACTTGGTCCGAAATTTGTACAAATTCAATAAAAAAAATTTTTTTTAAAGTGGGGGTGTAAAATATCAACATTGATTTGCCGACAAAAGGCGATAAAAAAACTCGACTCTGAACATATCTAAGTTGGCCCAGAAATTCGCCTTCCGCCAGCACGCTAAAACATAGCGTAAATCAGGGCAGGAGGCCGGGACGACAATATATCAAAATTACAGGCTGACTTTCCCGTATACTCCCACAGACTTTTCCACAAAGAAAACTTCGGAAAGCACATTCTCACGAAGCAATTGCAAAGTATTATTGTTATTTGCTCACTGGATTCTGACTGATAGGGAAGATCTCTAACAAGCGAGACAGACAGATAGCCAGCCAGACAGACTGACAGACAGACAGACAGAAAACTTCCACCAGTTTCTGCAGTAAAACCTACGCCTCCATCCGCGACCCAACCTGACCCCTCCCCCCTCTTACAGCGCCCTCTGTCTAAAAGGAAGTGAGAATCATTGTGTCTGACTTCGAATTACCCTGTTTTTCATCGCACCACTTAAGGTGAAGACTTAAGTCTGAGACTGGTAGCATTGGGTTCCTGTCGGTACCTGTGAAGTGTTAGCTGCTGTGTAAGGCATCTGTGTACGTATATTTAGACCGGAATCGCCGACTGGAATATATTCATCTTACTTGCCGACGCCAGCCGCGAACGGTGTTGGCTTGGCACGCATCCATCTCGTCTTTTTTTCCGTTTGAAAACGCTTTCCATCTTCTTGGGAGATGGGTGCTGGCGTTGAAAATCAGCATTCAGAAATTATGTGTACCGGGAGCGGATATCGCACCACGCACTCTCGCACTCATACACCACATTACTCGTGCACTCGTTCAGTGCGAAGCTAATAGGACATATACGTACGCATATATATATATATATATATATATATATATATATATATATATATAATCTATAGACACGTGTTTCGAGGTTTCACCTCTCATCAGTATAGTTATGTGATTTTTAGCAGCTGCCTCTATATGACGTACATACATATATAGGACGTGCGCATATATATATATATATATGTGTGTGTGTGTGTGTGTGTGTGTGTGTGTGTGTATGTGTGTGTGCGCATGTGTGTGTGTGTGTGTGTGTGTGTGTGTTTTCTTTTACTTCTAGTACCAATGCATATATGCACACGGATAGGCACACAGATAGAATTGAACAGACTAAGACAGATAGATAGATAGATAGATAGATAGATATGAACAGACTGGATAGATGGAATAAATTAACATACTGAGATAGATCGGAACATACTGATATAATATTATATATATATATATATATATATATATATATATATATATATATATATATAGAGAGAGAGAGAGAGAGAGAGATGAACAGCTGAGATAGATAGATAGATAGATAGATAGATAGATAGATAGAAATATATTTAAATACACTGGGATAGATTGGAACAGGCTGAGATGGATAGATATATATGAACATACTGAGAAATAAACGGATAGATAGATAGATAGATAGATAGATAGATATGAACTGACTGAGATAGATAGATAGATAGATAGATAGATACATCAACAGACTGAGATAGATAGATAGATACGAACAGAATGAAATAGTGAACAGATGATAATAAACAAATAGTTTTAAAACGTTTGATAAATCAAAGTGCTCAAATGCTTACCAGCAGAGCAGTAAAACTAAAAAAAAAAAAACACCACCTAAAATCTCATCTTTTTTTTATTATAGTCCCATTATTCTAAGTTTAATGTATAAACTGGGATACAACAATATTTGATTTATTGATCTATTGTAGTACAGAAATTCGCATGGTGGTCTCAAAAGCCATTCGAACTGAGTTTGAGCCTTTCTAAAATGTTTAGAAATGCACCGGTGCAGCCCTGTCGGTAAAAGACCCCCCCCCCTCAATGGGGCCATCTGTTGGTCATGAGTGGTGACCTGTGATGTTTGAGATGGAATCCTGGTGGCTGAGCAGTCCATGACAAACACACATTGGCCCTTACTTAGGCTATACGGGCAGTCGGAGAGGCCACTTCTGATCAATCGGCTGGTCACATCAATCCCTAGCACCTCTATGATTGTCACAACCTATAGACCTTATTGCGAGTTCCAACCCTTTTTATTATATATGTGCTAGAAGGCGGTAAGTGAGGGTCTTATTATCCTGGATATGACGTTAAACTGTATCTGATGGTGAGGTTCCAATTCTGGAGCTCTGAGGAATGTCGAGTACCCCTTCATCACCATTAATCCCAGGTCCACTTTGACCCGAAGTGGTAGTACCTGTTAGGGTCCCATCTATGGGTTAAATAGAAAAAAATATGAGTTTTTAAAAAATTGAGTACCCATCAAGAATGAATAAAACAAAACGTCTTCGGCATAAAATATATATTTACCAACCTCTCCGCACGAGCAGGATGTGACACGAGGTCAATTTCTTAAGAGGAGTTTAACAGGTTTGAATTCAGAGTCACTTAAAATATTACTGTACCTGTCAATAATATATAACGCCAATCCATTACTTGACGCTTAGACCAATGTAAAACTCTCTGGAGTAAGCATGCTGAACGTTAAGGGGGATATTTTGAATAAAATCAACATTTCATTCATTAGTCATTTTTGTCTTGGCAAATGCAGTTTCGAGATTTTTGAACATCCCAACAAGCAGATCTGTTATTTCTTAAGCTAAGCTTAGTGTGGCACAAGGGTGAGTGCCCAATGATTATTGAAATTTCTCCGCTAACCACTGCTCTACGACCAAGCGCATTCTCCTACCATCTTCATACAAAGGCATGCCTGTGTGCTTGTACGTATTTCCCCATGCATCAATCATCATCATCATCATGTCTCGCTAGTGGCACGGATATCCATGTAAATCTTTCACCAACCATCCCTATCTGTTATTGTCCTCGGGAGGTCCTCTTGTTACATAATCTATCCATAGATTATTGTCAACCCCTGTATTTCTGAAGGGATTGCCCCTTTTCATATCACGGGCGGGACTTTCCATGGAATATTACAGAAAGCCCGCGAAATACGTGAAGTCACGTGGGACCTGGTTGGCTCTCAGTTTCAGCTTGGACGTCAGGCAGATAAGATATGTCTGCTTTAGCTGGATTCACTGCGCACGCGCGTTGTGTTAGTTAGAGAAATATGTTTAGTTAAGTAAATAAAAGGTTACATAAATAATATGGTTTTGTGGTTGATGAATGTCTTGGCAACAAGACTGACCTAGAAGAAGAAATGAATCAAGGACGACCAACCAGCAAGAACAGAGACGTTAGAAGAGACGCTAGAAGAAGAACGTAAGATACCAAAGATGAGCAGAAGAATAATAGAAGCAAAGAAAGGGTATACAACACTCTGCGCAGTATCCAGTATCCACACATGTCAATGGTCAATGTAGGTATTTGCTGGACAGCTCGCACTGGCATGTCCACGTGCGGGTTTCCATAAGAGGGCGTCGCTTATGTGTTTGGGCTTTCTTCACCGACAGTGTCCACCCTATCTTGGTCGTCTCGCTCGGGTGGTTTGTGCAATAGGGGGCAAGTGACCGTATAGCTGCTTCCTTGTGGGGGTGGCGTGTTTCCACGATTTGTTTAAGATCACACGTAGCATTCTTGTGCAGCTCCCATCTAGCTTATTCTCTAGGCGCTACGTTAAGGTTAAAGTTGTGCAGCCATACAGTAGCACGGATACAACTACGGCCTAGAGGAATTGTTGCTTTAACTTGTCAGTGAGATATCAGATATCACTGACAGATCTCTCAGAATGTATCTATACATAGTTTTATACAATATGAATATGCTTACACACCAGAGAGAGAGAGAGAGAGAGAGAGAGAGAGAGAGAGGAGAGAGAGAGAGAGGGGGGAGGGAGACTGGTATTACGACTGGGAGAGAGAAAGACAGAGAACTGATTGAGACTAAAGACAGAGAGACAGAGACAGTGACAGATCAAGAGAGAGAGAGAGAGGGGGGGAGACTGATTACAGCTGGAGAGAGAGAGAGAGGAGAGAGAGAGACTGATTACGGTTGGGAGAGAGAAAGACAGGAAACAAATTGAGACTAAGACAGACAGAGAGAGAGGGGGGAAAGAGAGAGGAGAGAGACTATGATACGATTAGGAGAGAGAAAGACAGGAACTGATTGAAGTTAAGAAAAAGGGAGAGAGGGGGATAGAGAGGATAGAATTAAGAGAGAGAGAGAGAGAGAGAGAGAGAGAGAGAGAGAGAGAGAGAGAGAGAGTCTAAACTGGAAAGAAGAATGACAAGAGAAAGAGAAAAAGAAATAGAGGGTGTGGAATCCATTTTGGCTGAGGTAAGGAGGAAATTTCCAGCAGTGCTTTTCGGTTTCGTTGCGAAAGAATAAAGAAAAAAAAATGTCAGAGACAAGTGCTTCCAGCGGGAAATGATATCGATTGGGAGGATTTGTTGCATTTGGTGAAAACGTCTTGGATGGGAAAGAAAAGACTGGAAAAGAGATATTATGGTGTATCAAAAACATTTTCGTTTTTTACCAATGCTTATTTCATGTATGCGATCACATACTCATGCCACGAGAGGAAACTGGAAAATTTCCACTTCAGATGCCTACGCCGCATCCTATGCATACGTTGGCAGGACAAAGTGCCAACACAGAATGCTGTAACGAGCAAACATGAACAGCATGCCCGCCATCATCTGCGAGAGACGCCTGCGTTGGCTTGGACACTTCAGGAGGATGGACAAAGGCCGCATCCCCAAAGACCTACTGTATGGCGAATTAGCGGAGGGCATCCGACCAGTAGGGAGACCACGCCTGCGCTTTAAAGATGTCGTAAGAGAAACATGAAGACATGTCACTTTAACACCAACACATGGAGGCTTGTGCAGAAGACCGTACGACCTGGCGACTCCTCGTCAAACAAGGAACGAAAAGGAGTGAAAAAGAGACGAAAGAAGCCACCACGGAAAAGAGAGCCAAAAGGAAGGAGAGACAACAGCATCTCCAGCAAGCATCACCGTTTGTTTGCAGTCACTGCTCCAGAGACTGCCATTCAATAATTGGTCTGTTAAGCCACTCACACTGTTGCAGATAAAAAAATGGACACTACGCCATCGTCTTTAGTAGACGGAAGGATACCCACAAAAAATGTTCATGTATAGATCTAAAGACTATCTATAAATCGATTGTATTATTACAGTCGATTGGGGCTTTAGAATACACCGACTGCACCTCTGCATAAGTGTAAGACATCCCCACCCAATGGTGCCACATGTTGTTCATGGATGGCGACCCCTGATGCTTAAGGACGGAATCCTGTTGGATGAGCAGTTCATCATACCCAACACACTACTTTGACCCTTACTTAGGCTAGACGGGCGAGTCACGTCAAGCTGGTCACGTCAGGCCCAACCCTATTGCCCATATGACAAACCCCAACCCTTTTTATCATATGGGTGCTAGAAGGCGGTGGCCGAGTGTCTTAGTGTTCTGGGTATGACGATAAACTCTATCTGATGGTGAGGTTCCAGTTCTGGAGGTCTGGAGACTGTGGAGTATCCCTTCATCACCATTGCTCCCGGGTCTACTCTGATCGGAGTGGTAGTACCTGCTAGGTCCTATCTAAGTGTTAAATAGAAAAAATGTGTACTTCTTTTTGTTACTTAAGGCCTCCTAGCAGGGATTAGGTGATCCGTCTGTATCCCAAAGTCCCAGAGGATTTTATGCGTCTTATACCTAAGGGTATTAGTCCGAAAGTGAACGTAATAAACAATCTCAATGAAAAAGAACGAAAGAAAGAGAAAAAAAGATAATTTGAAAAAATTAGATAAAAAAACGGGCCAGATATAAAAGAAAGGAAAAATGAGGAAAAATAGAGGAAAGAAAAAGGGAAAAGACACGTAATAATATGAAACAAATAGAAAATGAAAACAAAAAAAATGAAAAAGAAATGAAAACAAATAGATAGAATAAAATACATAAATGAATGAAAAGAAATGAAAAGAAAGAAAGAAAGAAAGAAATGAAAAGAAAGAAATGATAAGAAAGAAAGAAAAATGAAATGAAAAGGAAGAAAGACTGAAAGAAATGAAAAGAAAGACAGAAAAATGAAAAGAACGGAAAAGAAAGAAAGAAAGAAAGAAAAAGAAAGAAAGAAATGAAAACAATGAAAGAAAATGAAAAGAAAGAAAAGGAAAGAAAGTAAGAAAGAAAGACAGGGAGAAATGAAAAGAAAGAAATAGAAAGAAAGAAATTAAAAGAAAGAAAGAAAGAAATGAAAAAGATAGAAAAATGAAAAGAAAAACAGAAAGAAAGTATTAAAGAAATAAATGCAAACGAATTAATGAAAAGAAAGAAAGAAAGAAAGAAAGAGAGGGAGAAAGAAAGAAAGAGAGAAAGAAATTAAATAAATGAAAAATAAATGAAAATAAATAGATAAATGAAAAAAGAAAAGGGGAAAAAAAAGAGAAAAAGAAACGAAAAATGGAGACAGAAGTTTAAGAAAGACAGAATTGGATTAAACAAATAAAAAAAAATAAATTAAAGAAAAAATGAAAAAGAAAAAAAAGAAATTCAATAAAAAAAAAAAAATGACGATATAAATTACAAAAAAGAAAGAAAATGCAGCCACATATTTTCAATTTCCTTATCCACTCTCTCTCTCTCTCTCCTGTCTCCCCTGTCTCCCTCTCTCTCTCTCTCTCTCTCTTTCTCTCTCCCTCTCTCTTTCCCCCCTCTCTCTCTTTTCTTCCTCTCCCACCTCTCTCTTCAGTTTCTCATCGTCTGCAATCTTCAATGATCAGAGAGAAAGCGACTTCTATTCAAAGTGAATTCACTCTTCCTGTTGACCGATTTGGTATCCATTAAACTATCTGGGGGCAGATTACCACCTACCGTTTTTCTTTTAACTTTTTTCTTCTTCTTCTTCTCTTTTGATCATACAAAGAACAAGACTGGATCATTCTCCTAAATTCTTCCATATTTCAAAGACCAAGAAATTATACAGCCACATTCCAATTTTATGGATTTTTTTCTTTCAATTCTCATTGGCTACATTTTCTCTTTTATATGATGGATTCTGATGTCACAAATAAGATAAAGCGAAAAAATTTTAAAACCGTAGCCGTGCTACTGTACGGCAGCACCACTTGGACTCTTCCATATTCCAAAGACCAAGAAATTCCAATTTGGCTACATTTTCTCTTTTATATGATTGATTCCGATCTTACTGATAAGATAAAACGAAAAATCTTCCAAACCGTAGCCGTGTCTGTGCTACTGTACAGCAGCACCACTTGGACTCTTCCATATTTCAAAGACCAAGAAATTATACAGCCACCTTCCAATTCGGCTACATTTTCTCTTTTATATGATTGAATCCGATCTCACTGATAAGATAAACGAAAAATCTTCCAAACCGTAGCCGTGTCTGTGCTACTGTACAGCAGCACCATTTGGACTCTTCCATATTTCAAAGACCAAGAAATATACAGCCATCTTCCAATTTGGCTACATTTTCTCTTTTATATGATTGAATCCGATCTCATTGCGATAAAATAAATAGAAAATGCTTCCAAACTCTAGCCATGTTAGTGCTACTGTACGGTCGCAGCACATGGACTCTAACAAAATTCTTAAAGAAAAAGATAGACGGATAGGAACAGACTGAGATAGATCTCTGAATTCAAACCTGTTAAAGTCCGCTTAAAGATGACCGTGTGTGGCTATACAAGGAGGTTGTGTGCTGTCTTGAACAAATCTTGGAAGCAGCACCCACAATAAAGCATCTACCATCCTATCACATAAATCATCAGATTATTTGATTTGATTGATTGATTTTAATGACACGTCAACCTTTCCAAGGTTATTTTATGCCTCAGGTCTCAGGCAATAAACCTGTGCTAGTTTGTAGAGCGTATATTAGGTGACTGAAGCAGTTCATATATATATATATATATATATATATATATATATTTATTTATTTATTTATAATTAATAATGCAATTTAAAAGTCGGTCCTACCATTGGTTTCTGAATAACACTTTTTCAGTGTTATTCGCCTCTGACGACGAATAACACCGAAAAAGTGTTATTCAGAAACCAATGGTAGGACCGACTTTTAAATTGTATTATTAATTATAAATAAATAAATAAATAAAGCTCTTACATAAGTAATTGAGCCCTCTATAATCAATTCTACAACAATAATAATAATAATTTAACCTATATATATATGTGTGTGTGTGTGTGTGTGTGTCCGAGTGGCGTTTTAACGTTTCCGTTATAGTGACGTTAGTAACTTATCAATGAGCGTTCAATACATCATAAAAAAATAGATCTATAATAATTGTGGAAAAAATTATGGGTCTACCATGGTTTCTTTTACGATCACATCAGGACACCGGGTTTCATTAGATTCAATGTCAGTAACCAAGTGCCAGTGACTTCATGTCCCCGCTACCCTAACTTCTGTTTTCTATACATATTTAGTTGTTATGCTTCTGTGTACAGTTAGTTATATGAAAAGTATGTTTATTTATTAGTTGGAAATACAATAAATTGAAAATTTGTATGTGTATGTATATCTGTTTCTTCCCTATATATATATATATATATATATATATATATATATATATATATATATATATATATATATATATATATATATATATATATTATATTATTATTATTATTATTTATTATTATACTAAAGCTGAGTTAATCAACGTTTGCTTCCAAAAGGCTTTTTTACTGTTTATTTTAATGACACGAAAATTATACAAAATTATTCCTTACTTTTAGGATTGAATTATGTTTGAAATAAATTCTGTTTTAATTGGTTCTAATTAGTCATAATTTGCAATTAAATTAAAAATCGACCAATCTCTTACTTTACTCTGTGTCTATCTTTTTCTTCCCCTCTATGTATCTCTGAACTACCTCCTCGTTAGGTTCTCTAGAGAGAGAGAGAGAGAGAGAGAGAGAGAGAGAGAGAGAGAGAGAGAGAGAGAGAGAGAGAGAAGGGGGGGGACAATTTAAAATGTATTTCTATGTTAAATTTCACAACCAGCAACACGTAGCTTAAATGAGGTCAAACATTCCCTTTCTTAGAAAGCTAACAAAATGATTTTAAGGTATCGTCCTGCTGTATTTGTTCATTTCTTTATAAATTTTATTCGCTTTGCTAAGTCCGTTTTCACTAATCTCAATTATCTACTCAGAGCTGAATGGGTGACCCAATGGGTCACGTATTGTCTAGTATATATATATATATATATTGAGAGAGAGAGAGAGAGAGAGAGAGAGAGAGAGAGAGAGAGAGAGAGAGAGAGAGTGTGTGTGTGTGTGTGTGTGTGTGTGTGTGTTGGATGTCTACATATTTTTCTTTGATACTGAAAATGTCATTTATAAATACCCGTGTCTGCTAGTCACCTGAAAGTTACCTATATGTCTGGTTGTGTGTCTGTCTGTCTAAAAAAAAAAAACAGCATTCAATATTCTGACTTTTGATTTGGCCTAAACCAGTAGCTCCTGACATCAGTGGAAGAAGAAAAAGAAAGCAACTCTATATGATCTGAGCTTCTCTGCATGTCCATTAAAATTGATTAATAGATATGAACGCTCTGATTGATAGATATGAACACGTTACTTCCAGTCATATTGTTCAGAACACTGAACGTTCAAAACACGCTCATGAATAGACAAGCATTGAATTAAGTGGACTTTATCTCTACCAATGTAGTAAGATGATTTGCACATTTGTAAACATTTTATACTACTTCTACTATATATATATATATATATATATATATATATATATATATATATATATATATATATATAGGAAGTTTGATATGTACGTGTCGACGTATAACTCCAAAACGGGGAGACACTCAGATTCGAAATCTTGCATACACATTGATATTCCTATAACTAAGAAACACGCCAAATTTGGTTATTTATCTTTACTGATTAAGGGATATAATTGATTAATTAAACAAAAACCAAATGTATTTTTAAAAATAATATCTTAATTGTAAACAAAATGAAAAAAAAAAATCCTAAAATAGATAAATATTCTAATATAAAAATTCTCGCGATTTTTTTTTTTAATTAATCATTTTCATCTTATTTTCTCCCTAACTCCTGCTTTCTCCTCACTCACTCTGTGGTGTTCCTAATTTTTATAGTCCGGTCATGGACCAGGTACTTTTGCTAGTATATATATAAAGATAAATCTAATGAGTCAGACGAACCTACTATTAGTTTCGCTTAATGCTCTTCAGGGCTAAGATCTGACTCAGATCTTAGCCGTGAAGGGCATAGTGAACTCATTAGATTTATCTTTATTATTTGCTCTACTTAGGTATTGAGCACTTTTTACTTATTAGCTATTCTCCTTGCGGTTATATATATATATATATATATATATATATATATATATATATATAAATTGTTTTTTCTTTTGGCCAAATACTGTACCAATAGATTATTTTTTGTTGGTACGACTATCTTGGTCTTTTCTTTTTTTCAAAAAATTTTTCTTCTCGGTTGATGTTTGGTAGTATATTTTTACAATCAAACTATTTGCTGGGTTTTTTTCTCACCGCAAGGATTTACCAACACGCTTGGTATATTAAATTACATACATATATATATATATATATATATATATATATATATATATATGTTGTCGTTGTGAAGTCCACGTATGCTTCTTTGTTGGTATATCTGGTGAGTTTAGTTCTCAGTGTGAATATATTATATTTGTATATATGTATTTTATACATACCTATAATATTTATTTTGGGGGATTATGTGTGACGCATGGGCTGTGAAATGAACAAGAAACTCAGTCGGTGTTTAAGTGTTAAGTTTCATTTTATAATTCGTAAATTATACACACACACACACACACACACACACATATATATATATATATATATATATATATATATATATACTTTATTCTAAACATGTCTGAAGATGTTATTATGACCTATCCTAGTTGCAATTATTACATTAACCAAGTTTTTCCTTCATTTATTCATCTCTCTCTCTCTCTCTCTCTCTCTCTCTCTCTCTCTCTCTCTCTCTCTCTCTCTCTCTCTCTCTCTCTTTATATATATAATCCGTTCATTTAATAATATCTTTAGACACCTGGAAATACATTGATAAAATAAATGATTAAATGTTACTTCACCTGGTGTAATCGTTAACAAGCTAAATTAGCAGACCATTCTTAGTGTGTTCAGTTCTCACTGGATGCTCCATATTTCAGGCCTTGTGCCACAACTAAGCTAACCTTCCTAAATAACAACAACAACAATAATAATAATAATAATAATAATAATAAGTAAAAGTAAAGTTGGTGGACTGGCATATTATTGGTATCAGCCGAACAGCAAGAGAGTCTATCCTTTTTCGCTAGTGCTAGACTGGTGAGATTGTTTTTTGCTGAAGTGGAGCGCCACACCTACTAACAGCTCTCCCCTTTACCGCACATATCATATTACGCAATCTGTGCTACTCAAACGCTGAGTTGGCGGGGACGGGATCGAACCAGGATCCTTGCGATTCCTAAGCGGGTGCACTACCGACCAAGGTAAACCGGCCCTTTTCACCTCCATAATAGCAATAAATTATTTTGCGAACCCATAATAGCAATAAGATATAAAAATTATTTGAATTATTTCCATACATTTTAAAACAATAACTAAACTTCTCATTATCGATTTTTATCTATACGAGAACGTCGAGCCGCTAGCGATCGTGAGACACTCAGTCTTGAAATGTAAACAGTCTTGAAATAAACACCTGATTATGACCTCAGGGCCCCACAACCGACCGGGATTAACAAATTAATCAAATTTATTCATCAATATTTACACGTCAATCTTTTTCGTTCACACACACACACACACACACACACACATACATATATATATATATATATATATATATATATATGTTGTTGGCATCCTTCCGTCTACTAAAGACGATGGCATAGTGTCCATTTAATAATTTTTTTTATCTGCAACTGCGTGAGTGGCTGAACAGACCAATTATTGAATGGCAATCTCTGGTGTAGTGACTGCAAACAAATGGTGATGCTTACTGGAGTTGCTGTTGTCTCTCCTTCCTTTTAGCTCTCTTTTCCGTGGCGGCTTATTTCCTCTCTTTTTCACTACTTTTTGTTCCTTGTTTTGAGTCGCCATGTGGCACGGTATTCTGCATAAGCCTCCTATGTGTTGGTGTTAATATGGCATGTCTTCATGTTTCTCTTGCATCTTTAAAGTGCAGGGGTAGTCTCCCTACTGGTCGGGTGCCCTCTGTATGTATGTATATATATATATATATATATATATATATATATATATATATATATATGACTAAATGAAAGGAAAAACGTTAAATTTGTTTTATGTAATAATCTATTTCAACTGCAACAAGCTTAGCTTGTAACAGCATCTTCAGACAGAGCAAAAACGTGGTTGTTACTTATCTATCCGGGGATTTTTTTAGCATATATAACTTCTTTTAGTGCGAGTGTTTTGAAACCTAGACCATTCAATTTTTACCCATCCCACCCCAGTCAAAATCTTAAAGCATTCTTTATATATATATATAGTCGTGCACAGACACCGTGTTTCGACGTTTCACGTCTCATCAGTATGATTAGACAGCAACTACTTCTGACCAGGAGCGAACCCCGACTGACTTTTCATCAGCCTAGTTCCTTAACCTCTCAACCTTCCATTAAGGAGTGGTGTTTGAACTGGTAAATACATACATCGGTGCATATATTTTACGATCACCAGAGAGATCAAGTCTGTAAACAACATACGATCATTGCTTTATTACGCTGGCGTTGAAAGTCAATTAAAATCGGTTCTAGAGAGCTCTACCGGGTTTGGGGAGCATATATATATATATATATATATATATATATATATATATATATACAATATATATAATGAATATAATATATAATATAATATATATAATATATATATATGATATATATAATATATAATATAATATATGTATATAATGTATATATGATATATATAATATATATATTATACTAGTACAAAATAAAAGACACCCTCCGGGCGATGTAAAAATAGAATTTTGAAACATATTGCCTGAGGGGTGGGAGTAAAAAATTCAATGTCAGTGAGTTTGTACCCTAAGTGAGTAAAATCATCAAATTCATTAAAGGATTAAAAAATAAAACAATTTGAAATGTAAACTTTAAATATGTATTAAAATAAAACAAACTATATATAGATATATAATACCAGTCATGTATTTATTAAAACTTGTTTTTAAAAACAATAAGGACTGTCTAATGTTGTATGTTCAAATTTTGAGTGTATTTATTCGCTGTTTATTTATTGTTATGACAATTTTAGGTAATATGACGTAAGCAGTGACGTAATTTTTGTTACAGACAAAAACCGGAAGCGAATCTCCATTATTAATAGATATATGATATAATATACATATATGATATATAATATATATATATATATATATATGTGTGTGTGTGTGTGTGTGTGTGTGTGTGTAATGTATGAGTAGTAGCTTACCGGTACGATCGTTGGAAGCGCACAGTATCCAGGGGTTAAGACTGAGAAAAAACAAATACAAAGTGCTCAATACAATGTAGAGCAAAATTTATTTATATAATGGATAAAAGTAACCTACTCGAGTTTCATCGTCTGATTCGTCAGGGTTACATCCGTTGAATTAATCGAAAAACGGTTCACGATGAATTTTTGAAAATATAAACAAGCGTTCGTCTATAAAAGATAAGTCCCATTCCAACGGGCATGTATTGTACCAACTGAGATTAATCGAAAACTCGATTAATTCAACGGATGTAACCCTGACAAATCAGACGATGAAACTCGAGTAGGTTACTTTATCCATTATATATATATTATATATATATATATATATATATATATATATTGTCTAATTACAGCTTTAACCTAGTTTAACAGTAATTTATTCAAGAGAGCTCAATATATAGAGCTTGAAAAGAGTTATGGGTCAATCACGGTTTCGATATATGCAATCTCTTGTAATAAAACGATGTTTCTAACAATTAAATTCAAATCAATTCAAATATTTTAGGGTTTTCTTTTGGGGTTGGGTATCAAAACCGTTCTGTTTTGATTATCGTCTGTCTTAAAAAAAATCTTTTTAACGTCAGACGATAATCAAACCAAAACGTTGTTTTTCTTTTTTTTCATCGTATAATAAAATATAGAATTTAATGTAGAAGAACATTATGTGACTATTTCTTGTTTGTAAATAATTTTCTTGTAAAACTCAATACGTTAGATAACTTTAAATATTTATTAAAATACAACCAAACTATATATAAATAAAAGAATACCGGGGCATATATTTATTAAAACTTGTTTTAACAAGCAATGTGGACCGTTTAATGTTGTTTACTTGATTTCTGTGTATACATAATACAGCGTTGTTCTTTATTCTATGTATTAATGATTTTGACTGCAAATTAAATATTCATTGAAAAACCTTCGCAATTGTTGAGGGTATTGTAACGTAAGCAGTGACGTAATTTCTGTCTCAGACAGACGCCGAATCTTCATTATACATCTATTATTATACTAAATCTGAGTGAATCAATGATTGTTTGCTAAAGGCTTTTTCATAGTTTAATGATACAAAATACATCCCAAAAGATTCCTTAGTTTTGGGATGAGGTTATGTTTTTTTTTAAATTCATTTTTATTTGGTTATAATTAGTCGCAATTTGCAATTAAGTCAAAAACTCACTCGTTTCTTACTTCACATTCTGCCTGTCATGTTCCCTTCTCTGTATATAGATTGAATAACTACTCCTAAAATATGATAGTTTTCTCTGTGGGCGTAAAGAGAGAGATTAGAGTTATGTGAGTGGTAGAATGAACTTCCCACTTTATTCATATGTTAATTTTCAGCAGCTAATGGCTGGCTTATATATAAGATGGGTCAGTTTTTGACTCAATTGCAAATTTTAGCAAAATGATTTTAATGTTTTTTTTTTTGTTTTTTTTTATTATTATTATTATTATTATTATTATTATTATTATTATTATTATTATTATTATTATTCGGTCGTATTTTTTTTTTTAAATCAATTCGTTTTGCGAACTAACTTTCTTCCTGATCACAATCTTCTACCCAGAGTTCAAAAGGTGACCCAACGGGCCATATTTTCTTCTAGTAGATACATAATAGCTATACACAAAATGGGCCTAAAATGCGTTTTTGACAAAATGACTTTAGCCCCCCCCCTCCCTACAGAAAATAATTTACCAAAAATCAGGGAATTATCGGATTTTAATGAAATTTTCAGTGTTTATTTATCAATGAATGATCTTTATAATGACTTATTTATTTTATTTCAAAACTTTCTCATTTCTTTCAGGTCACTTAATTTTGAACCCCTCCCCCCTTATGTTGGGGGCGTAACATTTTTTTCAAGTTGGTCTTATAGTTTTCTTATTACAGTATAAATAAAGAGATAAAAGACCGAACTTATGAATAGAAACAAAAAAAATTTTTACGGTGACTTTTCTATGAGAAAATAAGTAGCGAAAATCGAAAAATAAAATGTAAAAAAATAATAGATAATTCATTTTTTTGAGATTTCTTTTTTTTACTCATTTCGATAATTATTTAATTGGCTATTATTTTATAAAAGAAAAAAATATACATCGATATTTTTTCTGCTTAAAAGGGGGGGGGTACATTTTCAATCGAGTTTTTCTTCAAAAAGTATACTTTTCAGTAATAAAATAGGGTTTGCATTAAATAGATATTTATTTTTAGAATCTAAAAATATAACATTTTAAACTGAACATCAGGCTTTTCATATTTTAAATGAATTTTATATATTAATTTTTCATAGCAAAAATACTAGATTAAAGTTTTGAAATAAAATAACTGATGCATTATAAAATTCATTAATTGATAAATCAATACTTAAAATTTCATTAAAATCGGATAATTACCTGATTTTTGGTAAAAAAAATTTGCAATCGCGAATGTTACGTTAAAATTGTAAACAAGCGCCTAAAACCATTGAAAAAGAGACAGAATGGCGGATCGCGTCGAAATTGACCAAAACAAATCGTTTTAAATCTATTAAAAATAAACTGCATATGTAATGATATTTTTATTTTTTTAATGATGGTTATTATGTTATTACTTATCATTTTAGACAAAAGTTTGACCTTAAATAATAGATTTAATTAATTTTAATTTGTTTTTTAAAACCTAGCAGCCGATTTTTTTGGGTATGCCTAATATATAAATATTCGTTACCGGGTTGTCTAGTCAATTAAAAAACACATTTTTAGTGCAATATGATATAAGTCAAGTAACAGCTAAATTATTTCACGAGTCCATCCGGGGATATTGACCCACAGACGACGGTTTCTAAGGTCAGTAGATATATCTCGTTTGGGGAAGGAAAAGAAGTACAAAGTGTTGAGTCAGGTCTACATAAAAATGTCAGAAGTTCTGAGGAAGTATGACAAACGCAGTCATTCGTAATGTCTGCCTACTCAACTTTCTCATAAATCCATCTCCCTTCATCTTTTTTTTTTGGTTTAATGATGACAATGAATGTCACTTTATTATTATTATTATTATTATTATTATTATTATTATTATTATTGCTTCTTTTTCTTCCCGGCATAATGTGTAGCGAACGGGTTGGACGTTGGCAACTTCCTTTTGTCTCTGTCATGTCACCGTTGATTGGTTGATAATAATGTCTGGACTTGGATGATGCGTTTATGAAGGATGTGATGCTTCCGGTATCATTAGCAAAAATGTCCGACTGTCCCGACTGTAAAAAAAAAAAAAAAAAATCGAATGAGACAGCAACAAAAACGTTCTTTTTTTTTTTTTTTTTTGTTACTTCTGTGTCTCCG
>CM042168.1:76486613-76548797 GCA_023376005.1 Doryteuthis pealeii
TCTCTCTTTCTCTCTCTCTCTCTCTCTCCTTCTCTCTCTCTATGTTGTTGATTGTTTACCTTTTTGGCGGAGGGGGGTGCTTTTGTCTCGCACACAACGAGTGGAGGTCCTAAGCTTGCAGACGACGCGACGGACAGAAAACGGAAGACGAAATGTTTAGAAAAATGCAGTAGGATATGCAGTAGAGACGTCCCAGGCGCGCCAAAGGTATAACAGCCTCGATTAGGACTAGACGCAACAGACGGTGACTGGGTATATTTTATCGACACATGGGCCCGATACAAGGACATGTGCGGACTAGAAGACCCAGCAGTGATTAGAAATGAGCTAAGGATGGCGTGTACCCACGAAGCAAACAGATTACTGTTCGAGCTGATAGGACCCGAGCTACTCGACTCTACCACGGATAAACACCTGTTGCAACAAATACGACTCATTGCGGCTAAGGGACTGCACAAAGAAGTGTACAGGCAGAATCCCCCCTCCAGTAGGCAGAAGGAGGGTAAGTCAGTTACACGTTTCCTTACTTGATCACGTGCCCAAGCCAAATTTTGCGAATTCAAAGTTACCTGCTCGAACTAAGTGAACTGCAGTCGGCAGGTAGACTATTCTGGTGATATGGTTGCTGAGCAAATGGTATCAGGGCACAGCGGGGGCATGTATACGTATAATAGAGTGATCTGCCCCTGTGTCTATGTTGAACAGGGTGATCTGCCCTTGACTAGATACACAATATAAATAGAGTCATGGTGGTAGCCATTTGCAAATGGTATCAGGGCTTGCGAATACGGAATTGAACATGAAACGAACCAGACCCCTGTTGACGGAACTGAACCCGAAACTAGCCTATCCCAGGATGACGGAACTGAACCTGAAACTAATCTACCCCAGGGTAACGGAACAGAGTCACAGAATGGGGCAACAAAATAAAATTGTGGGCTTGCTTGGAGCTTGGAGCTTGGATTAATGCATACTGGTACACAGCAAAAGATGCATGGCATAATGGTACGCAACAAAAGATGCTACTTAAAATATGCCAATGTGTTGCAGGGTATGAGCGCCAAGGGCCTTGTCCCCACGGATGCGCGGAAGATCACGAATACTCGGATGTATACAAACCAAGATGACCACGTCGGTTCATCCCGTGGTCACAGCGGGGGCGGGACATGTATAAGTATAATAGAAGGATCTGCTCCTGTGCCTATGTTGAACAGGGTGATCTGCCCTTGACTAGATACACAATATAAATAGAGTCATGGGGGTAGCCATTTGCAATTGTACTCTTGATGTGTAAACACGACAGACCCCTGATCACAGCGGGGGCATATATACGTTAATAGAGTGATCTGCTCCTGTGTCTATGTTGAACAGGGTGATCTGCCCTTGACTAGATACACAATATAAATAGAGTCATGGTGGTAGCCATTTGCAATTGTACTCTTGATGTCTGAACACCACAGACCACGCCTTTCGTACCTTATAGTTGACTTTTTTTTCTTATAACCGATAAATTTGGCGATAACAAAATGATCCGCCATTAAATTTGAAGCAACTGTAGTCTAACAATTCATTATGTAAAAAATGAAAGATAAAAGAATTAAAAAAAAGAAAATATTATTTTTATTTTCAAAAGATGAACTTCCCAGTTGTGGGTTAAATAGTGTCACTACTGTTCTTTAAAAAGAATGGCTTTGGCATTAATAACCTACAAAGGTTGATATGCCACTAAACAAAATAAACAGAATAAAACCAAACCAAAAGATGAATTCATAATTCTGAGGTTTCATAAATCGTGTCGGGAAAAAATATGAGGCACTTATCCCGACGCAGCGGGGAGGGGCCAGTAGCGAGCTTTAGTGGGGTAGCCACCAGACCAGTGGTTGCGAAATTTAGTGAGCTTTGTAGCTAACCACTTCAAAAACGCGACCCACTGTTACTCGTACTGGGTCAGTTAGTTGAGGGGAAAGAAGTAATGTGGAATTGCACGTATAACCAACTTGCTTTCAGCTTGTTCTGTTCACCCGCCTCGCAGTCGGACTTTTAAGGCCTTGGTATAAACCACAACGAGGGGGGGTGTCAGCTTCAAGAGAGGGAAATGGGACAACCCAGTCGGCGACCACCTCACCAACTCGCTACCAGGTTATAGAAAGAGGTGGGGGGGGGGAGAAAAATAATTCTCACAATCGGGAGTTGGTAAAGTGAGGTATACAAATGCTTGTTCATTTTTCTTTCTTTCTTTTCTTTCTTTCTTTCTTTCTTTCTTTTCTTTTCTTTTCTTTTCTTTCTTCTGTTCTTTTTTTAAATAAATATCCAATAATCTAAATTCAGAATGGAAGATAAAAATAGATATATAAATAGAGAAATAAATGAATACATTTTTAATCTTCAAAAGATGAATTCTGAGATTTCTTAAATCGGGTGTTCGTAAAGTGAGGTATACCTGGGCTTATTCACTTTTACTTTTTTTTTCTTTTCTTTTTTTTTTTTTTAATGAATACCCAATATTGTAAATTTACAATGAAACAAAAATAGATAAATAAATAGATAAATTTTTATCTTTAAAAGATAAATTCTGAGATTTCGTAAATCGGGTATTTGTAAAGTGTGGTATATCTGTACTTATTCACCTTTTCTTCCTTCCTTCCTTCCTTTCTTTCTTTCTTTCTTTCTTTCTTTTTTTTTAAATCCAATAATCTAAATGTACAATGAAAAATAAAAATAAACAAATAAATAAATAAATAAGAAACAACAACAATAACAACAACAACAATCGAATAAAGAACAAAATAGAAACGATTTTCTTTGTCCTTTTCCTTTTTTTTTTTTTTGTATAATTTCCAGAAAATGCATTGTATACCTTTCTTGTGAGTAGTTTACGAATAAAATGAATAAGTAACTAGATAAAAAATCGAGAACTGCCACTCCCACCATCCCACGCCTGCTTCTACTACCTGCCCGCCCCACCCCGTATCCCATCTCGTCTAATTTTGTGGTTGGCAAAACATAGGCTTTTGTCACGAGGCAAGATAATCACTATTCTTACCTGCGCTGCTTATCGCTAAACGATGAACATATACAAAATGACGATTGATGTAGAAAGAAAGAAAGAAAGAAAGAAAGAAAGAAAGAAAGAGAAAAGAAACATACACATGATTCGATGAAGCTGAAAATCGATAAAATAAATAAATTTATTTCATTTTATTTATTTTGTTTTATTTATCTTATTTTATTTATTTAAAATAAAATAAGATAAATAAAATAAAAGGAAATAGAATAAATAAAGAAAAGAAAAGAAATAAATAAAAGAAAATAAATAGATAAATAAATAAATAAAATAGAATAAATAAAATAAATAAATAAAAATGATAAATAAATAAATGAAATAGAATTGATGAAATAAATAAAATCGATAAAACAAATAAATTAATAAATGAATAAATAAAATAAATAAATAAATAAAATAAAATAAATAACTTAAATGAATAAATAAATAAATAAAAGAAAATAAATAGATAAATAAATAAATAAATAAAATAGAATAAATAAAATAAATAAATAGATAAAACTAATAAATAAATAAAATTGAATTGATGAAATAAATAAAATCGATAAAACAAACAAATAAATAAATAAAATAAATAAATAAATAAAATAAAATGAATAACTAAAATGAATAAATAGATATAATGAATAAATAAATAAAATGAATAAATAAATAAATTGAACGAATATCTAAAAAAAAAAAAATCGAATACTGTTATTGAGGGCATTGTAATGCATTTTTTCTTCTTTTTATTTATAAAAATAAAGGGAACCCCCATGCAGTAGTGGTTAACGTGTTGAAGTGCGACCTCGTACTAAGCCAGTTCGAACTCCACTCGCGCAATTTTAAAAAATTATTTTTTAGAATACCTTAGAGTATTTTTAACTAACGAATTCAGAGTTTTCCTTCTCTTAAACAGGTTATCATACCAAGGTTAAAATACTAGACGTGTTCAAATCCCGAATGCGACTGTTTGCATTTGCGCTAATACCCTTGGGAAAAGTGCGAATCTACCTTTTCTCCAGCTATGTGTAAATAGGATAGACTGGGCTCTTGGTGAGGCAACCAGTCTAGGAGAAGGAAAACTCTGATTTCAAAACTGTTAAACTCCGCTAAAGAAATTGGCCATGTGTCACATACTACTCGTGTGGAGAGGTTGGTAAATATGAATAGCGCTAATACCCTTGGGAAAAGTGCGAATCTACCTTTTCTCCAGCTATGTGTAAATAGGATAGACTGGGCTCTTGGTGAGGCAACCAGTCTAGGAGAAGGAAAACTCTGATTTCAAAACTGTTAAACTCCGCTAAAGAAATTGGCCATGTGTCACATACTACTCGTGTGGAGAGGTTGGTAAATATGAATAGCGCTAATACCCTTGGGAAAAGTGCGAATCTACCTTTTCTCCAGCTATGTGTAAATAGGACAGACTGGGCTCTTGGTGAGGCAACCAGTCTAGGAGAAGGAAAACTCTGATTTCAAAACTGTTAAACTCCGCTAAAGAAATTGGCCATGTGTCACATACTACTCGTGTGGAGAGGTTGGTAAATATGAATACCGTTGGGAAAGGTATCAGCCCCTCACCCCTTCCCAGCTATGGGTTATATAGTACCGGTCCTGTTCAAGGATGGCTTTGGCATTACATAAACCACGAAGGTTGATATGTCATTAAACAAAGAAACAAAATCAAAATAAACTTTCGGACAAATAAGTAAAGTCGTGGTGGTGGCCTAAAGTCGGTATCAGCCAATCAGCGAGGGAGTCTATGCCCTTTTCACTAGCGTTAGACCAAGGAAATTATTTTAGCGTAGGAGGTGGAGCGCCACACCTACCACCAGCTCCTTACTTTATCGCACAGATCCCGGAGCTATTCATACGATGAGTTGGCGAGGGCTGGTATCGAACTAGGAACCTTGTGGTTTCTAGCTGAACGCTATAAGTCGGTATCAGCCAATCAGCGAGGGAGTCTATCACCTTTTCACTAGCGCTAGACCAAGGTGATTATTTTAGCGTATGAAGTGGAGCGCCACACCTACCATCAGCTACTCATACGCTGAGTTGGCGAGGGCTGGTATCGAACTAGGAACCTTGTGGTTTCTAGTTGAACGCTATAAGTCGGTATCAGCCAATCAGGGAGGGAGTCTATCCCCTTTTCACTAGCGCTAGACCAAGGAGATTATTTTAGCGTATGGGGTGGAGCGCCACACCTACGCTGAGTTGGCGAGGGCTGGTATCGAACTAGGAACCTTGTGGTTTCTAGCTGAACGCTCTACTGACTGAGCTAACCCGGCCCTTTCCGGACAAATGCCTTGGGAAAAGTATGCACCCCGTTTTATATTATTGTATTATATGGTTTGATTAATACGACGATTGTTTGTCTACAAGGATGGTTCTGCCATTAAATAATTACATCAATTTGTTGAGAGCAAGCTATTATCTCGAGGGATGATCTTCGTATGTTTTTTCGGATTTTAATACCACAACTCGCCCACTAACAATAAATATTTGAGTTGGAACACTTTGTAACATATGCCTGTGTGTAATATGATATATCCTAAGTGGATGTATATACAAGAAGCGATTAATGACAAATTTGATTGCCTGAGCAAACATCATCATCATCATCATCATCATCACTGTTGTGGGGTTTCAAGGGGTCAAAATATGACAAAACGACGGTTAACAAATGTAGGAAAATGTATTAACAAAAGAGTAGACAATTACAGTAGAGAAAAGTGGGAATTGCGTCCGACAAATAGAGTTACGAGCTGACTCGCATTGGCTTCCGTCAAACCATAATTGTATTATACTATATACTTATAGTAACCCTCGGCGCATCCCACTATAGTCTATAGGGTATATCACCTATAACAATCACCATGCCGTGCTAGCTGCACGGATATCTATGACAATCTCTCGCCAACCGTCCCTATTGTTCGTTGCCCTTGGCAGGTACTCTGAGTAGCATCCAGTATCCGTGCAGAGCTAGTTAATGTAGGTCTTTTTGCTGGACAGCCTGCACTGGCGTTCCCATGTGTTGGCTTCCACAGGAGAACGTAACTTATGAGTTCGTCTTTGCTTCTCCGGCAGTGTCCAGCATGTCTTGCTCGTCTCACTCGGATGTTTTGTGTGATGGGGGTAAGTGGCCGTACAGCTGCTTTTTTGTGGGATGTTATTTCCACGATTTGTTGAAGATTGCACGCACCATTCTTATTCTCTAGGCTTCGTTAGGGTCAAAGTGGTGCAGCCATACAGTAGCACTGATACAACTATGGCCTGGAAGAATTGTCGCTTTAACTTGTCAGTGAGATCGGATTTCCATATGACTAATAATCTGTTTATAGCATCCATGCCTTCCCTATGCGTGCGCTAACATCGCTTTCTGTCGATGAGATGTTGCTACCTAGGTACGTGAATTGTACTACCGGCTTAGTGTTTTAAAAAGAATGGAGCAAACTTTTAACAAAAATGAAATACAAACATGGCAAATAAGATACAAGAAATAGTTTAACAGAGTATTATTTTGCTTTTTCGGACTATTGTCCTCATCTTTATTGTTATATATACAACGTTTCGATCGATGTGCACTCCGGCCTTCTTCAGGCTTTTCTTGTCGAACTCGATAATCTTCTCGAGTCTGAAAGCCTTCTCTTCGAACTCGGCAACTTTCTCCTTGAACTCGGAAACCTTACTGAACTTCGAACCGAACCCTTTATTCAATCCACCGGGGTAGACTTTTCTCATTCCGTTAACCATGATCGAGTACAAGTATTAAACTATGTTAAGTATTCTATGTTATTATGACCCTTGGACCAGGATTGAACCTGCAACCTTGAGATGATTGTCGCTTAGAACTGTATTAACTCAGCCCTTGTATCTGTTGCGCCATTTGTCCAACTGGACAATTCAGAATTAATTTTTGGAACTTATAAACCTAATGTCCTATTTTACCAAGAATTTTTACCTTTATAATTACTAGCAAATATATGCACCCTCCGGGTGCAAGTATTTAAGTTTTAATGTAATGAAATATCGTATTAAATTAGAAACGCTAATGAAACTGAATAAGAATGCAGATAAAAAGATTTGAAACAGAGGGGGATATAATCGAAAAATAGAACAACTGAAATTTACTCTTCCATCACTCTCATCTTTCATTGTTATTTTTTCTAATTTAACTCTTTAGTTAAAAGAGGAAGTAAAGAATAAAATGACAGTTATTTTATCTTGTTAATGGATTTCATTTAAGATTCATTGAAGAGATTTTTGCTTATATTCATTAAGATAAAACCAAACAGTTAGAAACCAATAATACTAAGCACATATTTATTAAAATTACATTTTTAATATCAATATGCAAATTAGCCTTCCCGTTCACACTGTAAACCGCTATTTTGTTGTATATATAAAGACAATTGCATGTTATTAGTATGTAGATATGGTCAACAGTGGCTTCGGCCTCTGGACCATTGATATAATTAACGGCGTCGATCCCAGGGGGCCATCTCCCCAGGCAACACCTGCCCCCTCGATTTAAAGGGGCAGGGCTGGGTTTATTGCCCAGTGCCTGAGGCGCCCCCTTGAGGGGGAATGCCGACGGGATCGACGCAATTTTTCACCCGCCACCCCATGAGCTTCGGTTTGTGGGTGGTCCCACGTTAATAGGGACTTTGTGCCTGACCCGTACAAGTGGGGTACGCGGTAAATACTATGTAGATATGGTCTACAGTGGCTTCGGCCTCTGGACCATTGATATAATTAACGGCGTCGATCCCAGGGGGCTATCCCCCAAGCAAAACCTGCCCCCTCGATTTAAAGGGGCAGGGCTGGGTTTATTGCCCAGTGCCTGAGGCGCCCCCCTTGAGGGGGAATGCCGACGGGATCGACGCAATTTTTCACCCGCCACCCCATGAGCTTCGGTTTGTGGGTGGTCCCACGTTAATAGGGACTTTGTGCCTGACCCGTACAAGTGGGGTACGCGGTAAATATCATGTAGATATGGTTAACAGTATTAATAATGTAAAACAATTTTATTAATAATTGAGGTTAAACTAAGGATAAATTCATGGTGAATGTGAGGTCAATAACTAAGGGAATTGTGACTTGAGTAGTGATTTAGTTTCGGTTACAGACAGAAAAACACACAATCTCCATTATAATAAGAGATGTATGATTATTTTACCTTGACTCATATTGCGTTTTTTAAAAAAAAAAATCTAATCTAGCCTTTTTGATTATTGGTCTCCATTTTGTATTCATCTCGATATTTGGTCTACTTAAGAGGTTACTATTGCCTATCATATGGGCTGGTTCTTTGAGACGTCTTTTTCGCCATCATGTTCTTCCCTATCTAAATTCAGACAAAGAGCTTAACAGAGTTATATAAAATTAAAGGCACATGAAGAAGAAACGACACACTGCCATTAAAACCTGACCAAACCTTCAGCTGCAGCCGCTGCGACCGCACTGGTATCATCAGCCACAAACATGCCTGCAATCAACGTGAACCACCCTCTAATCTTCGTTCACGAATCCAAGCCATGATGGAATTAATGTTCTTGTGAAAGATGGGCCGGGTTAGCTCAGTCGGTAGAGCGTTCGGCTAGAAACCACAAGGTTCCTAGTTCGATACCGGTCCTCGCTAACTCAGCGTATGAGTAGCACAGGGATCTGTGCGGTAAAGTAAGGAGTTGATGGTAGGTGTGGCGCTCCCCCTCAGAGGCTAAAACAATCTCCTTGGTCTAGCGCTATTGAAAAGGGGATAGACTCCCTCGCTGACTGGCTGATACCGAATTTAGGCCGCCCCGTCGACTTTACTTTTTTACTTTTTAGTAGAGAAAGTGTTGAGTCCTTGATATGTAGCTAGTAGAGGATAAAAGTATAAAGACTTACATATTAAAGACATGCCATATCGTGTACCATACGACACGAGGTTATTGGGGGTGCAAAACCCCCCTGCCCGTGTTCAGGGAACGCAACATGTGCATAACTACTCCTTGTCGAGGCAGAGAGGTAAGAGAGAGATTTTGATTTTCAGCCCCACATTTTTATATGTACTGCTGACCACGCCACGGGGGTAATTACCTTTTGTTTCCCCTGCATTAAATAAGGAAACCATGGCAAGTAAGGAATGTAATCCCTAAGACCCTAACAGGACCTGGAGTAATAGCACTGAATGGATTTTTTACACATCCCAGATCTCCAGAACTAGTGCCTCACCATCAGATCCAGTTTAATGTCATACTAGGATACACACTTTTTTTTGGAGTGGGCGGGGGTCTTACCCCTCTGCAGGGGATACAGTTGGCGTATTCTAAGCTCTGTCGACAGGGCGAACAACTAAAGTCATCTCTCTGATAAAAATATAAAAGAAGAGGTTAATTTTCTTAATTAATATTTGTACCTATCGCTCATCATTCTCGGGAGGTCCTCTAGGCAGCATCCTGTATCCGCGCAGAGCTAATCGATGTACGTCTTTGCTGGTCGGTCCACACTGGCGTGTCCATGTGCTCGCTTCCACAGGAGGACGTCGCTTATGAGTTCGTCCTTGCTTCTCCAGCAGTGTCCCCCGTGTTTTGTCCGTCTTACTCGGATGGTTTGGGTGATATATGGCAGGTGGCCGTACAGCTGTTTTCTCGTAGGATGTTGTTTCCACGTCTTGTTCAGGATCACACGCAGCATTCTTTTGCAGCCCCCGTCTAGTTTATTCTCTAGTCGCTTAATATATATATATATTATGTTTATATTATATTATGTTTATATTATATTATATTACATTATTGATAATATCTTATTATAATGGAGATTGTGGGTTTGTCTGTCTGTAACCGAAACTATATTACTATACAAGTCACAATTCCTTTAGTTATTTACATCATATTCTCCATGATTTTATTTTTATTTAAACCTCAATTATTAATAAAATTGTTTTACATTACTTACACTGTTGACCATATCTACATACTAATAACATGCAATTGTATTTATATATACAACAAAATAGCGGTTTAAAGTGTGAATGGGAAGGCTAATTTGCATATTGATATTAAAAATTTGATTTTGATAAATATGTGCTCAGTATAATTGATTTCTAATTGTTTGGTTTTATCTCAATGAATATGAGCAAAAATCTCTTCAATAAATCTTAAAAGAAATCCCTTAACAAGAAGAAATAACTGTAATATTATTCTTTACTTCCTGTTTTAACTAAACAGTTTAAATAGGAAAATTTACCAAAAAAGACGGGAGTAACGGAAAATGATGGAAGAGTTAGTTTCAAAGTTGTTATATTTTTCAATCATACCCCCTCTGTTCAAAATCTTTTTTATCTACATTCTTATTCAGTTTCATTAGCCTTTCTAATTTAATATCATATTTTGTTATAAAATTTAACTAAAATACTTGCACCCGGAGGGTGCATATATTTGCTAGTAATAATAATTTATATTATTGATATTTTTTTTTCAATAATTTGCATTATTGCTATTAAACTTTTACTTAGCATTTTGTTTTTCACTTTCAAAGTGACACAAATGTGACACTCTATAAAAAAAACTCACTCAGTGGATTCAATGGTCTTTGGTATTTAGAGAAACGATGATACGTGGGTTTTGACGCGGTGAGTAAATACCTACGATTTATCCCAAATCTTTGTCCTCTGTCTGCATTGCTTGAAAACAACCATACACACTTCATTATTTGTTTTCAAAGCGACAAAAAAGTGACTTTATGAAAAAGAAAAGAAATAACTCAATGGATTTAATGGTATTTGGGATGGTATGACACAATACATTGCGATGAAATGCATAGGTGTAGAATACACTAGTGGATCATGTGTGTAGTGTATATATATATATATATATATATACTAGCAAATATATGCACCCTCCGGGTGCAAGTATTTAAGATTTAATGTAATAAAATATTGTATTAAATTAGAAAGGCTAATGAAACTAAATAAGAATACAGATAAAAAGATTTGAAACAGAGGGGGTATAATAAAAGATTTGAAACAGAGGGAGTATAATAAAAAATGGAACAACTGAAACTTACTCTACCATCACTCTCGTCTTTCATTGTTATTTTTCTAATTTAAGTATTTAGTTATAAGAGGAAGTAAAGAATAAAATGACAGTTATTTTATCTTGTTAATGGATTTCATTTAAGATTCATTGAAGAGATTTTTGCTTATATTCATTAAAATAAAACCAAACAGTTAGAAATCAATAATACTAAGCACATATTTATTAAATTCGATTTTTTAATATTAATATGCAAATTAGCCTTCCCGTTTTCACTGTAAACCGCTATTTTGTTGTATATATAAATATAATTGCATGTTGTTAGTATGTAGACATAGTTAACAGTATTAATAATGTAAGACAATTTTATTAATAATTGAGGTTTAGATAAAAATAAAATCATGGAGAATGTGATGTCAATAACTAAGGGAATTGTGACTTGAGTAGGAATATAGTTTCGGTTACAGACGGAAAAACACACAATCTCCATTATAATAAGATATATATATATATATATTATGGACTCTCCCGTCGATTTTCGACGCATGAGGGTTCATATACACAATGAACATCCACACAGTGATACAGTGGTTTGTTTATAGTGGTGAAGGCTTGTGTTGGACCATCCACACTTTTTGGCACTGTCGATAGGAAAGAATTGGTGCATCAAGGGTTGCCACAAACCCAATCAACGACCGACCTCAGGAACTTTGAATTCAGAGTTATCCCTCTGACTGGTTACCTACCTAAGGCTGAAGGGCCCAGTACTGTTTAACCCATAGCTGGAGGGAATTTTGAATTCAGAGTTATCCCTCTCCTAGACTGGTTACCTACCCAAGGCTGAAGGGCCCAGTCTATATCTATATATATATATATATATATATATATATATATATAAGTGTATGTGAATGCTCGGTCAAATAAAAAAGGCCATTAAGAATAGAAGAAAAAGTAATAAAGATAAAAAGGTATGATAGGACTGTGGGGCAGACTAGAAGTCTGTTTTTTGGGCAGATTGAAAGTTAGCTAGAGGTCAAACCAGCAATAAAGTTTGGCCCGTTTAGAACAAAGAGAATTGAAATCCCATGTGAAAATCTTGGGGGTGAGACTTGGCGAGATTTGAAGTGTACTGGGAAATTTGAAAGTTAGGCAGTTAGGACCGGGCAGTTGGTGTAATAATGGTAAGGAACGAGGTCACATGGGTTTTGAGGCAGCTTATGAAAGGGGCGTAGAGGGGACAGACTTCCTCGCTGTCCGACTGATACTGACAGCAGGCCACTCCGGGTGGTCATGCTTTCAAGAGCCCCCCTACCCCCAAAAAAATATGACATCGAAGTAGGTACAGAAACCTTTGATATTTGGCTGTCTTCTCAACTTAGCGCTATGGGTGCTAGAAGGCGGTGGCTGCGGGTCTACATGTCCTGGGAATGACGTTAAACCCTATCTGATGGTGAGGTTCCAGTTTTGGAGGTTTGGGGAATGTGGAGCACCCCTTCATCACCATTGCTCCCTGGTCCACTCTGACCCGGAGTGGTAGTACCTGTTAGGGTCCCATCTATGGGTTAAATAGAAAAATGTGTTTATAAAAAAAATTGTATTATCTATTAAGAATTGATTTATTTCAAAACTTTATCGGCATTAAATGACCCACTGAGGTTGATATACCGTAAAACAAAACAAACAAACAAAAAAAAATCAACTTAGCGCCAGGTTAACTTAAGCTCATCCACTAACTACATTTTTAGGGATAGCTCAGTCGGTAGAGCGTTCGGCTAGGAATCACAAGGTTCCTGGTTCGATACTGGCCCTCGCCAACTCACCGTATGAGTAGCACAGGTATATGTGCGGTAAAGTGAGGAGCTGATGGTAGGTGTGGCGCTAAAACTCAAACGCTAAAATAATCTCATTGGTCTAGCGCTAGTGAAAATGGGATAGACTCTCTCGCTGATTGGCTGATATCGACATTAGGCCGCTCCGACAACTTTACTTTTTTTTTTTTTACTTATTCGTGGCTCACCAGATTAACAACAAAAGGATTCCGGACGAACGAATCGTTTGTTTCCAGTATTTGGGGCCTAAATAATGCTTTCATAGAAATATGTGGAATAGGTGCGTGTTCAGATATGAAAACAAAACCAAAACAATTGTTAAATAAAAGAAGCCACAAAACCTTAAGTTTTACTATGGATCATTTGTTCTTTTCGCCGATGTTAAAAGGAAACTTGAATTTCTGAAATTTTTCTTTTAAGTCCGGAATCCTTTTGTTGTTAATCTAGTGAGCCACGAATAAGTTTCGATAATATCCCTAGAAATGTAGTTATTCGATGAGCTTGATGAGTTTAAGTCAACCTGGCGCTAAGTTGTGAAGAGAGACAAATATCAAAGGTTTCTGGGTTGAGTAACATGAGTGACCCAGAAAAAAACAGAACCCAAATTATTTATTTATTTTCCCATTAAACTAACCCTAAACCCAAAACCCCTACCCTAACCCTAAAAATCCTAAACCCTAACCCTTGTTGGACTTAAAGTTAAATAAATATGCTTAAGTTAAATAAATATGCTTATGCCTAAATGATTAAACTTTCCTAGTTGAGTAACATGATATTACAGAGTGACCCAGAAAAAACAGAACCCAAATTATTCATTTATTTTCCCATTAAACTAACCCTAAACCCCAACCCTAACCCTAACCCTAACCCTTGTTGGACTTAAACTTAAAAAAATTAAAATTAAAATTAACAGTTTTATTACAAAATGTGTGGGTTCTGTTTTTTCTGGGTCACCCTGTAATATTATGTTACTCAACTGGGGGGTGGGGTAGGGTTTAGGGTTAGGGTTAGGGTTGGGGTTGGGGTTGGGGTTTAGGGTTGGTTTAATGGGAAAGTAAATAATTTGGGTTCTGTTTTTTTTTCTAGGTCACCCTGTAATATTATGTTACTCAACTAGGAAATAACCGGTTTCTGTACTTACTTCGATGACATTTTTTTTTGGGGGGGGGAGCTCTAGAAAGCATAACCACCCGGAGTGGCCTGCTGTCAGTATCAGTCGGACAGTGAGGAAGTCTATCCCCTTTTCACAAGCGCTAGACCAGGGATATTGTTTTTGGTTTCTGAGGTGGAACACCACGTCTACCACCAGCTTCCCACTTTATGGGCTGTAATATGTTTTAATGCTTATTTTTTATAAACAATATTTTTCTTTGGTGTAATAAATTTGGAAACTTAAATGTTTTAGAGAACTTATTAGGGAGTCTATTCCCTTTTCACTAGCGCTGGACCACGGATATTGTTTTTGGTGTCTGAGGTGGACCACCACATCTACCCCAGCTTCCCACTTTATGGACTGTAATATATTTTAATGTTTATTTTTATAATATATTTCTTTGGAGCAATAAATTTGGAAACTTAAATGTTTTTAGTGAACTTATTAGGGAGTCTATTCCATTTTTACTAGTGCTGGACCAAGGAGATTGTTTGTTTTTTGTCTGAGGTGGAGCGACATACCTACCACCAGCTCCCCACTTTATGAGCTGTAATATGTTTAAATGTTTATCTTTTATAAATAATATTTTTCTTTGGTGTGACGAATTTGGAAACTTAAAAGTTATTAGTGGATTTATTAACAGAAGCGTATCTAAAGCTCGCTGGTACATTAAATTTTAGCTCTCAACACAAAGCAAAAAAGTCGACCGAGTGACTGTTCGTAACTCGGAAAACTCGTAAGTTGGGTCACTCGTAAGTCAAGGTACCATTGGACCATTCTTCAACACTGCTTATATAAAACCATACACTGCTTATTTTATTCATTTCTTTTATTTTCCCCTTCTCTCTATTACTCTTAGATACTTCCTTTTCCTTTGTAATGGTTCATAATCTCCCACTCTCTCTTTCTTTCTCTCTCTCTCTCTCTTCTCTCTCTCTCTCTCTTCTCTCTCTCTCTCTCTCTCTTTCACACACACACTCTCTCTCTTTCATACTCTCTCTCTCTTTTTCTTTTTCTCTTTCTCTCTCCCCCTCTCTCTCTCTTTTTCACACACACTCTCTCTCTCTTTTCACACTCTCTCTCTTTTCTTTCTCTCTCTCTCTCTCTCTCTCTCTCTCTCTCTCTCTCTCTCTCTTTCACACATACTCTCTCTCTCTCTTTTTCACACCTCTCTCTTTTCTTTTTCTTCTCTCTCTCTCTCTCTCTCTCTCTCTCTCTCTCTATATATATATATATATATATATATATATATATATATATTGGAGGATATGTGCTTAATTGAAGTCATGCCTAATTTTGAAAATTAATTAGTTGATAATTAATGAATTTTTAGGCGGGCATATATGTTCAAATGTAAGGCTAAACAAATCGAGAAAATGTCAATCCCTGAATGTACATTTTCTCGATTTGTTTAGCCTTACATTTGAACATATATGCCCGCCTAAAAATTCATTAATTATTAACTAATTAATTTTCAAAATTAGGTATGACTTCAGTTAAGCACATATCCTTCAAAAATTGTCGGCTAAAAGCCATATCAAATAAACACATTGTTTATTATTTACTCACTCTCATATATATATATATATAATATATATATAATATATTATATTTATTTTTATTTTTTATATGAAAAGCCAGATGTTAAGTTTAAAATGTTATATTTTTAGATTCTAGAAATAAATATCTACTTAACGCTAACCTTATTTTAGTACTTCAAAGTATACGTTTTGAAGAAAAACTCTATTGAAAATGTACCCCCCTTTTTAAGCAGATAAAAATATCGATAATAGCCCGTTTATTTTTTCTTATTCCGTACATAGAAGGAACAAAAATTATTTAATTTCGAATATATATTCGAAATTAGATCATTTTTTGAGAGAGAGAGTGAGAAAGAGAGATTAAATATTTAAAATGTTTGAATAAATTACATTTTTTTATATAATTCTTCTTGTACGTTTTTATTCAATACCGAGTAAAAACAAACACGCGTGGAGAAATGGCCACCGAACGGGATAGACACAATTTTGCGTCTTTTTCATTTCGTCACCTTGCGAAAACTAAACTTTTAAACTATCATTTCTATTCTCACGGTTGGCTCTGGCCAATGAGATCCAAGGTCGGTGAAAGGTTAAGTACTGTCAATCACTTACATGTATAACTTATACGTATCACTTAAACGTTTCTTTTTCTTTTCTTTTTTTTTTTTCATAATCACCGTTATTTTTAATTTCTACACTACCGTACATAATTTAAAGATTGGTTAGCTGGTTGGTTGGGTTTTACGGCAGGTAAACCCTTGTTGGGTTATTTTATGCCGAAGACGTTTTGTTTTATTCATTCTTAATGGGTACTCAATTTTTTAACTTAATTTTTTAGATACATTTTTTCAAAATCATTTTTTCTATTCAATCCATACATAGGACCCTAACAGGAACTACCACTCGGGGTCAGTGTGCAGTCACTTGAAGCAAAATAATTAGTTCTACATTTTTTTCACTTGAAGCATAAATAATTAGTTTTACATATTTGATATTTTTGAATATGAATGCAATATCGATATCATTTTTATTTTATTTGTAAAAATCATAGTATAATGGTTAGTAAGTTAGTCTTGTAGATCCATTATTAATGAAGTGAAATTTCGATTGTCACTGGATGCCCAATATTTGTGACCTCGTGTCAAATCCTGCCTGTGGTGAATTTTTTTTTTTTTGGGGGGGGGGGTGTCTTACCATACCAAGTGTGTCCCCCCCCCTCCTACTAGCTGTACCAAATTTTCCTTTCAACTGGTTCCCTATTGCAAAAGAATCAAGTACTAGTCTCAGGGCTGGTTGATAGACAAAACAAAAGATTAGTATTATTTGTATTATTCGGACTATTGTCCTCATCTTCATTGTTATCTGAACGTTTCAGCCGATGTGCCCTCTGTGATGGCTCCCAATTACGACAAGAAGGTTCCCGAGTCTGAGAAGAAATACCTGTAGAAGGCCGGAGTCCGTGTGCAGTCGGCGTATTCTAAAGTCCCAGTCGACAGGGCTCATAATTTATAGGCAACCTATAAATCATGTAAGACTCGGTAAGTATACCCCCAAACAACCTTCACGCGACCCCACAGCACCTTTATTATATCTTAATTTTCTTTATGTCTAACTGAAGGCAAAATTATCTATTAAAGTAAATACAATCCAAAAGTTGGTAATCAGTTTAAATTTCAATGACTCTTGTCTAGACAAAACTCATCTCAAAAGGCGATAAAGAAAAAGGTTATTTTTCAAATTGACCTTTTTGGGGTCAAGTAGCTGAGTCGATCATTCTCTATGTGAATTAGATTCTTTATATTTCCTTTGACCAATTACGTCACTTAAAAAAAAAAAAAGCTGCTAACGAAATTTTTTTTTTTGTCGAATACTTTTTAAATTCAGTTTTTCTAATTGCTAATTCGCATATTAATTCAAATTTGATTTGCTGATTAAAAATGGATATATTTTATTTTAAGAAATATGAAAGTATTCGTAAAAATATTGATAAAAGGGTTTTCATTTTTCTTTTTTACATAAGCATTCAACAACGCAGTAGAAATAGAGCGGGCATACGGAAATAGGGAGCAGAGTGGGGCGTGCGTGCTGATTGTAGCTGGAATATCAGCAGTAGCAGCTATTTTATAGATTTCGAAAAATCGTTTGATTTTGGTTTAATTAATTAATTATATCCCTTAATCAGTAAAAATCAATAACCAAATTTGGAGTGTTTCTTAGTTAGAACGATATCAATGTGTATGCAAGATTTTGAATCTGAGTGACCTCCCGTTTTGGAGTTATACGTCGACACGTACATACCAAAATCTCTCCTTAATATATTAGATATGGTCGGTTTGAAATAGGACCGGTTTAGTTCAGTCGGTAAAGCATCCGACTAGGAACTACAAGGTAGTATGAGTAGCACAGGGATCTCTGTGGTAAAGTAAGGAAGCTGATGGTAGGTGTAGCGATTCACCTCAGACGCAAATACAATTTCCTTGGTCTAGCGCTAGTGAAAGGGGATAGACTCCCTGTCTGATATCGACTTTAGGACACCCTGATGAGACAAACACAGGATGTTACAATGGATAGAAGGTGCA
Source organism: Doryteuthis pealeii (assembly GCA_023376005.1). Lineage (NCBI taxonomy): Eukaryota > Metazoa > Mollusca > Cephalopoda > Myopsida > Loliginidae > Doryteuthis > Doryteuthis pealeii. The sequence continues at coordinate 76,504,777 of CM042168.1, forward strand.
TGGTGTAATGGTTAGAGTCTTAGGAAATGAACTCATCAGCCCGAGTTCAAATCATGAACGATGCTGTTTGCATTTTACATAGCGCTTATACCCTTGGGAATGGTATGCATCCGTCTAATTTATTTCCATCTGTGGGTAAATAGTAGGGAAGACTGGGCTCTTTAACCTTGGTATGCAAGATTTAAAATCTGAGTGACCTCCCGTTTTGTAGTTATACGTCGACACGTACATACCAAAATCTCTCCTTTATATATTAATATATAACCAGTCTAGGTGAAGGAAAACCCGGAATTTAAAACTGGTAAACTTCACTTAAGAAATTGACCTTGTGTCGCATCCTGCTTGTGTGGAGGAGTTGGTATATATATATATATATATATATATATATATATATATATATATATATATATGCAGCATCTTTTCTTTTAAACATGTTTTGTTAAACTCTACTGACGATTCGTGTCGGACCAGTTTTTGTTCGATCCTTTCTAACTGTCTGGGCATCTTTTTAATGTCAGGGTGTAACAATCCACCAAAGTTTTCTTCACGAGCGCTTTCGGCATGTCCCTGTGCCATCTTCAGGTGTGAAACTGGTGGAATGTTTCCGTTGTCTCGCTTTTAAAACGAGCAGTAGCAGTAGGAATTAGTAGTAGTCGGATTTCACGGGTTCCGTTTAAACGAACTGGTAGTAGAGATTTGTAGGAGGGGGGGGGCTCATAAGTCTGTAAGAAAGTAGGGGAATGGTAGAAGGAGGATTGGCGGGAAATTATAGGCATTTGAGGACATGTTGACTAGTTTCAAAGTTTATCTTGTTTAAGGTGGGTTTGTTTTCTTTGATATATGGAGATTGGGAAACACCAAACTACGTACTGGTATCGTGACAGGGGAGCATCTTGATATGGGGCTGACATCGATACCCTTGCAGAAGTCAGTTCAGCGATAAGGACCAATTGACAGAAAAGGGTGGGCTGGATACACATCCTCATGGAAAGACAGGCCGATGGTAGTTGTAAGAAGTTTAAGGCAAGGTGACTTGAGCCCTCCATCCTGAAGCAACACATGACACACCATGGAAACATTTCCCACATTGAAGTCTGACCTGTGTGGCAGGGCCTGTATGTCGAGGGTTTCATATGTGTGACAGGGTACATAAAAACAAGCTGGATCCGTGGGTCATCTGCGTGCTCACAACTACTCACAACTACTCACAACTGAAATACTTGTAGAAATGGCCTTATTCTGTGAAGAAGCGGCAATCACCATATATATATATATTATAATATATATATATATATATATATATATATATATGATGGAAAGATGGTTCCCTTTCTGGTGTACTGTTTCCCAGTGTGCAACCGACGCCTACGCATAATGCATTTATAACTTGTTGCAAGATTGAACGATGAAATCATCCTCCCCGGGTGAGGGTTGGGGTTGGATGTGGGAGGAGGGGGCAGTGGTAGCTGGGGGTTGGTATGGGTGTGTACGTACGTGCGGGCGAGCGGGTTTGAGTGGGCACTGTTGATTACTCGTATGTGCGTGCAGATCCGTATAGGAGGATCTATAAATAGACAAGGAAAAAGGAGATACGGTTGTTTCTGTACACTGATTGGTTAACGAAGAGTTAATGGTGAGGGTTGGAGAGTGGGGTGTGGGGTGAGAAGACTGCCCGAATCTACAAAAAATATTGTTTCCTTTGCATTTGGACAAAAGCTAAAACACTTGACGGATTTGACAGCACTTAAAAAAAAAAGAAAGAATAATTGACCACCATCAAACTACCCAACCCACCACCCTTCCCAAGTGACAAGAATAATCTATCTTCTGGTGCCATCAGCATTTTTGTTATTGGATTATCTGTTTAATATATATATATATATATATATATATATATATATATATATATATATATATATATGTCTGTGTGTGTTGTGTATCAACTTGTCCAGATGAGTTGGTGGCGGGAATGTTCCTATTTAGGACTTTCTTACAATTACCTCATATATATATATATATATATATATATATATATATATATATATATATATATATACACAGACACAGACACACACACACACACACACATATATATATATATATATATATATCGAATCCTTACTATACAACCTAGAAAAGGCAGCACGAAATGTCGGCCTGTACGTGAACTTTGATAAAACTGGGTTCATGTCTTTCAAAAACAAAAGCGACATCTCAACCATCGATGGCAAACTCCTAAACTCTGTAGAACAATTTAGATACTTAGGCAGTAACATCTCCTCCACAGAAAACGACGTTAATGCACGCATAGGAAAAGCATGGGCCGCTATAAATAAATTATCGATCATATGGGGGTCCAATCTCACATACAAGTTAAAGAGACAGTTCTTCCAGGCCGTTGTTGTGTCAGTACTGATGTATGGCTGCACTACCTGGACCCTAACTAAGCGACTAGAGAATAAACTAGATGGGAGCTGCACAAGAATGCTGCGGGTGATCATGAACAAGACGTGGAAACAGCACCCTACGAGAAAACAGCTGTACGGCCACCTACCACATATCACCCCAAACCATCCGAGTGAGACGACAAGACACGCGGGACACTGCTGGAGAAGCAAGGACGAACTCATAAGCCAGCAAATGGACAAGCCAGTGTGGGCCGACCAGCAAAAACGTACGTTGATCAGCTCTGTGCGGATACAGGATGCTGCATAGAGGACCTCCCGAGAATGATGAGCGATAGGGACGGATGGAGAGGGATTGTCATGGATATCCGCGCTGAAAGCGCGACATGATGATGATGATGATGATTATAATATATATATATATATTATATATATATATATATTAATGGATGTGGAGGCTGGAAGGAGGAGAATTGATGGGAAAGGTGCTATAGGCATTTTAAAATGTGTGTACTGCATTGGAAATTAATTTTGTTTAAGGATGGTTTGTATTGTTTAATGTATAAAGCTTCTAGTATTTGGAGTTTTTGTTTATTTTTTTCTTTGTGCAGAATGGGTGTATTTTCCGTTAAGATATTTCGGTAATTAGAGTTGGGGCATGAATGTAATTTTAGGTATTGTGAAATGGAGCTACTATCTGTTAAATGGAGAGTTAGATTAATTCCCGTCCAGTACTGCCTGCAATTGACTGGAATCTCTTATTTATTCATAATTTAAGAAATCCGGTCTTGGATAAACGCTAAGAGTTTAACCCTTAGGTCTGCGGCATCATTACTTTGTCCGGTAAGAAGGTGAAGGTCGCGACTCTTTCGACTTTCGAAGAATCAGAAAGTGTGTGAAGGAAGTAATAGTTTTTGAGCAGCGTGATATGGAACTGCGATAACCTCAAAATCTTTTTATTGAACTATCATATACAAATACACCTTTAGCACAGTGATCTGTGGGATAAAGTAAGGAGCTGATGGTAGGTGTGGTGCTCCAACTCAGCGGCAAAAACAATCTCCTGGATCTAGGTATAATGGAGGGTTATATATATATATATATATATATTATATATATATATATAACAGTCATCCACAGAAACCGTGTTTCAACGTTGCACATCTCTTCAGTGTGGCTAGACTTAGCAACTACTTCTACCTGGGAGCGAAACCCTACTGATTTTTAATTGGTCTGATTCCTTAACCTCTCGGTCGCAGCAGCTGTCTGTAAGAACCAGAATTTTAAATAAACACACACACACACACACACACACACACACACACACACACATATATATATATATATATATATATATATATATATATATATATATATGATGGACTCTCCCGTCGATTTCGACGTATGAGGTTCAGACAACCTCTTTCATCTAACCTTGTGTTATATATATATATATATATATATATATATAATTTTAAAAAGTATCATACTTTATTGATCAGCAATTTTAAACGAATAAAAATAAAAGAGAGCGAAAGAAGGAGAAACTTAAGGGCCCTTTCGACCGGATCGTTTAAAAGTCACATTGTATATATATTGGGTAAAAGAGGGGGATACGACCATGTAAATATTGGGGCAAGATGAAGGAAAGGAAAAATATATATATTATACCTTCACGTTACCCCCACTTCAGCTGTCACGTCCCCAGCAAAAATTACCAGGGAGTGTTTTAAGTGTCTTTGTCTACACAAGGACGGGCATTTATATATATATTACATATATTATCATTATATATAAATCCATTTTTCACTGAGAGGAACTACAGGATATTATATATATATATATATATATATATATATATATATATATATATAGAGAGAGAGAGAGAGAGAGAGAGAGGTAAACTACAGACGCGTGTTTCAAGGTATCACCTCTCATCTGTGCAGTTATACCATTTTAGCTGCTACCTCTGGCCGGGTTCGAGACCTGAACGAACTTACGCTCGCCAAACCTCTTACCCATACAGCCACAGTCAGCTGCCAAGTATAGCAGGCTATTTAATCGCTACATTTCTAAGCGGAAATAAATTCACCTAGAGGTCTCAAATGTTGTAAACAAAGTGAGTCTTAGCTGAACGCCGAATACGGTGAATTTTGCAATTAAATCCCTTCTAAATAAAGTGCTCAACCGAAATTGGAGCGTATAATAGAGTAAACTACAGACACGTGTTTCAAGGTATCACCTCTCATCGGTGCAGTTATACCATTTTAGCAGCTACCTATGAGGTAAGGTAAAAGAAGAAGAAAAATTCTTTTTATAGAAGAGAAAGTGATAAATACAAATGTACGTACTTTGTTTTGAATAAAGTTAGACTGATGATGTTCTTCGCATAAAGAAGAACGAAATATTTCTCTCCTACTTCTACTTGTTTGGGTCATTATTTTTTGTCAACTTTTCCTTTTACATTACCTCATGCTGTCGGATTTTACTCCAACCTTCATATCTTCATATATATATATATATATATATATATATATATATATATATATATAAGAATTATGCAATACAGGCAAATCAATATTTGTAAGACATCAAATCAAATTCTGTTATAATAGGTAACATGCTTGGTAGAAAGCAACATCAGATAGAAACACCATATAACCGAGATCCTACTTGAAAGAACGTAAGAAAGAAAATAATCTATAATCTCTTACTATTGTAAAAGATATTTCTCACTGAAAGGGTTTAAGTAGCATTGCCCACTAGTAGCTCGTTTTGAAAGAGAACGCGGTGAACATACAAGGGTTAAACTTTATAGGGGTGCGTTGAGGGTGATCCTGGAAGGATTAAACAGAATTTTTCGGTGAGCTAGGCCTCGTTATTTGTTTTATTTTATCCATGTGTAGTATTTGGTTGAAAAGTTATTTCTTTGTTAAGACGGTATATATATATATTATTTTTCTCTTTCTTTTTCTTATTTTTACCCTTTAAATTCTGCTCATTTTGTATATACACTCTTACAACTATTTCCCCAAGGAATCTGCCCCCATCTAAGCCACACCTCATCCAAAACATAGACCTCCCCGCCTCATTCAAAGAAACTAACCCTACCCATTCCAAAATAAGACACCAACCCTCCCTCCCCTAAATTGATAGATTTAAAAGATATGTTACTTTGGGAAATTCTCAGTAAGAGTCATGTTCTTGTGATTACCTGAAGATGCCGTATTAATACGTTTGAAATAAATTATTGTAATGAAGCAAGTTTAGAGTTTTTCTTCATTTACTATATATATATATAATTTATATTTTTGCTTGAAGGCAATTACAATGCGTATATCGCATAAAATTCGATAATTATAGAAAATAATCTTGACAAGTGAATCTCGGCATAGGATCGCCCGGTGTGTAGAACATCGTACAGACTGTTTCGACTTTATTAAGTCTCATCAACGATGTATATTAACGATTTCCCTCCGACGGAAATCGAAACCGGGACTTCAGCAGGCATAGTCAGAGACCATACTGCTTCGGCCACGATACACAACGGACAATCACTGCGAAAATAACCTGTCAATGATACTAGTACGCCTCTACCATAATAAGTACAGGGACGTTGAGTGAACAATAAAAAAACACTGGCCTATGCTCTTCGGCGAAGGGAAATAAGATTTTTGGATGTTTGTTTTTTAGAAGCATTGTTGAATAACGTATATATTATTATTTATATTTTTGCTTGAAGGCAATTACAATATATATATATATATATATATATTATATATATATATATATATATATATTCTCATCATTTTTTCTAGGTCTTCCCACTATTTTTGATTGATATCTATCTATACATATCTAAAGGGCAGTTGTGTGTATGTGTATGTCCGAAAGAAACTTCGAAAATAAAACAATTAATGACCAAGTAAATATATGTACACATTAAATATCACCAGGGCTTGGTTTTTGAGCAAGAATAATGAAGATTTTATTTATATTCGTGAAGATAATTAAAAAATGAAATTTAAATAATAACAGCATGGCATTTTTGCAATTAGTATTTTAAATAGGAGACATTAATTTTTCTTTTCAGATTGACTTTGGTACATATGGATTTTAATGGGGCATCCTGTTAGGATCCATCTTGCTATTCAATAATAATGAATCTGTGAGACTACGTTTTTTTACTCCTACCCCTCTACCCAGGCGACGCCGGGTAGCCGCTTCTAGTCTGTATATATTTCTGAAATGAGGTATCGTTATTATTTCCCATACATTGCAGACTGCTATACTTACAACGTATTGGCCTGTACTCTGTGAGTTCAATCCCTGGTTTTAGTTCCAATAGTATAGAATTTATTAACGGTTTCCCATATAAACCAAGAGAAAGGAAAATAACATAGAACAAATAGATAATTTCAAAAGATGTTTCTATCGTGCGTATCAACAGGTTGCTAAAACATATTTATTTTAGCGGTCGTAAATCATGTAAGGAAACAATTTTAAATTTCATTAAACACTTATCTGGTGTGGTAAATAGTTTAGGGTTCTTCTGTGCCGGTCATTCGTAATCGGCTATCACTAGAAGTGCTGCAGTTTAAGGGGTTATATCTGTTCCAGATGGAGGCGTGTGGTCAAATTGTTAGAGTAGTAGGAAATGGACTTGTCGACACGAGTTCAATTCCTGAACGAAGCTCTTTAGATTTCACATAGCGCTAATACCCTAGGGAAAGGTATGAATCCAATTCTCCCTCCAGCTATGGGCAAAATAGCAGGGCAGACTGGGCTCTTTAACCATGCTTTGGTAACCAGTCTAGGAGAAGGAAAACTCTGAATTTAAACCTGTTAAACTCCGCTTAAAAAATTGACATTGTGTCGCATTCAGCTCGTGCCGGTAAATATATATATCTGTTCTAGTCGTACAGTTAAGCAGCTTAGTCTGTTCTGGCGAAAAATCCTTAAGGCTCTGGCCCCTGCTTTTTTTACTTCCAGTTTCCAGTCTTCCGCATTCAGTGCTAGGGGAGGTTAACCCATATTTTTTTATAATCGCAATGAAAAAAAAAACCCAGAAAAGTGAGATACTCACAAGGCGGAATGAAGACAGTGTTATTCCTGTGATTTTTTTTTATTGAGTTTGAATCTATACATCAGGCACGTGGTGTAACGGTTAGAGTCATAGGAAATTGACTCGTCAAACTGAGTTCAAATCAATCAAGCTGTTTGCATTTCTCATTGGGAAAGGTATGCATTCAACTACTCTCCTCTAGCTATGGGTAAATAGTAGGGCAGATTGAGCTCTTTAACCTTGGCTCCGTAACCGGTCTAAGAGAAGGAAAACTCTGAATACAAACCTGCTAAACTCCGCTTGAAAAATAATGTCCCATCCTGCTTGTGTGGAGGGGTAAATATATATACATCAGAAACCACGGCTTTTTCTACCACAGTGAGAAGGGGTTGGGCAGTTATGGGTTAAATAGCCATATCTTTCTTCTACAAGGGTGGTTTGGGCATTAAATAACCAATGAAGATTGATATGTCATTAAAACAAAGAAACCAAATCATCACTCCTGGCTTTCATTGATAAATATTCCTAATATAACTATTTAGCTAGAATAAACAGTAAAGAATAAAATTACAGTTATTTCTTTTTGTTAATGGATTTCTTTTAAGATTTGCTGACGGGATTTTTGCTCATGTTTATTAAAATATAACCAAATAATTAGAAATCAATAATACCGAGCAAATATTTATTGAAGTCAAATTTTTAATTTATTTGGTTGTATATATAAATATGATTGCATGTTAGTAATATGTAGATTAATCTTTATATATAAAAGGAAGTTTGGTGTGTACGTATCGACGTATAACTCCGAAAAGAGACATCACTGAGATTCGAAATCTAACATACACCTTAATATCCTTCTAACTAAGAAACACACCAAATTTGGTTATTGATTTTTACTGATTAAGGGATATAATTAATTAATTAAACCAAAATCAACCTATTTGCTGAATTGGCTGTATACCAGCTGCTGCTGATAATAAAATATTGCTCGCCGCCTGCTTTATATCATAGCGATACCAGCAGTTTAGTTTAATTTCAGGGAACAAAATCGCAGTTTAATCTGTTCTGCCCAGAATTTCTCGAGTATTTATGATCCAGTCTTTAAAATATTTATTTGGTTTGAAAGTAAATACTATAATCTTTCTAAATATGTAATTCATATGTGTTTTTATCCATTGAATTATTTTTTATGGTGAGTTAAAACAAATATTTTGCTTCGGACAGCCGAGAATACGAAGTATGATTTTTTTTCAAAGACTAAATTTTAACGAAAAATCAAATTTTATTTCTCGTGTATTTTTGAACCAATCTTTAAAATACTTATGCGGTTCGAAAGTAAATAAAATAATCTATCTAAATATGTAATTAGTATGTGTTTTTATCCATTGAATTATTTTTTTTTACAGCGAATTAAAAACAAATCAAATGAAAACATTTAACAATAACTCAACTTTTTTTAATTAATACTTTCATATTAGAATAGTCAGTATAACAAAAATCTTTTTTGAAAGAAACTATTCATGAAATAAACAATATTAGATAAATACGCAAAATCTTCCACCTACAAATAAGGTAATGTTTACTTATTAGCTTCTTTATTACTTTTCAGAGTTAAAGAATGACATAAATTAAACTGAGACACCTGTCAAATTTGGGCGACCTGAGCGTTCAGCATCATTTGTGTCTATACGACCACATTTAAAGTCAGCAGCATACCACCTCTTAACAGATGTTTCCGACAGAGCAGAGTCTGAATAACACTTATCAAGCCATTGCTTTGCTTGAATAGTATTTTTTCCCATCGGAAAGCAATGTTTTATCAACACACGAAATTCAGATTTTTCCATTGTTTTGAGAATTTGCAACAGTAGCTTCACTTAAATGACTAATTTATAAACTAATAATCCGATTGGGCTCAAATTTTGACAGATGCCATTTGAAGGTTAGTACTTTATAAAATCATATAAGATTTTTTATTAGTAGCGCCATGTATATGTCAGGCCCGGGACTTATTAAGTGATGTGTTACTGTGGTATATCTACAGGCCCTGCTATATATATATATATATATATATATATAATAATTGCAATAACCCGTTATAACTGGATCAGGTAACAAGAGGCATTAGCCTCTACTTGAACTCAGATAAAACAAAGTTTGTGTGTTTTAAACAAGATGGAGTCATCTCTACATTAAATGGCAAGCCTCTAAAATTCATAGACCAGTTCACATACCTCGGTAGCAATATCTCATCTACAGAAAGCTATATCAATATATGGAGGTGCGTGGTTTAATGGTTAGAGTCGTAGGAAATGGATTGTCGACCTGTTCATTTCCTGGACGAAGCTGTTTGCATCTCACATGGCGCTAATACCCTTCCACTCCTTCCAGCTATGGGCAAATAGCAGGGCAGACTGGGCTCTTTAACCATGGCTAGGTAACCAGTCTAGGAGAAGGAAAACTCTGAATTCAAACCTGTTAAACTCTGCTTAAGAAATTGACCTTGTGTCACATCCTGCTCGTGCGGAGGGGTTGGTGAATATATATCAATATATGTATAGGGAATACATAGATTGCAATTGACAGGTTATCGGGCATATGGAAATCTGATCTTTCGGACAAAATAAAATGGGAATTCTTTCAAGCTGTGATCGTATCAGTACTACTGTATGGTTGCACTACTTTGATTTTAATGAATGCTTGGAGGAATTAGTAAATGGGAACTACACAAAGATTCTGCATGTCGTCTTGAACTAATCATGGTAGCAGCCATTCATAAAAAAAGAAGCTGTACAACTTCCAACTCTGCTCTGCCCATGCACGTGTGGGTTGACAATGTATCGGGGGGGAAAAGCATTCAGGAAAATAAAGATGTATACACACAAAGAAAATGTCTCCATGTTGTTTTCTGATAAAAGAACACAGGATGGAACTCAAAGAGAGAGAGAGAGAGAGAGAGAGAGAGAGAGAGAGAGAGAGAGAGAGAGAGAGAGACCCCCTGGACAGAGAGAGAGAGAGAGAGAGAGAGAGAGTGTGACCTGAAAAGGAGAAAGTCCAACCAGATTCAAAGAAACCCAATAGGAGAATAAGGTTGGTTGGTTGGTTGGTTGGTTGGTTCTGTTTATGGCATGTCAACCCTTGTTGGGCTATTTTATGCTGAAATTTTGCTTTATTATTATTCGTTCTTGTTGGGTAATCAATCTTTTTTTTAAACTCAATTTTTTAAAACATTTTTTTAATCTATTTAGTCCATAGATGGGACCCTACCAGGTACTACTACTCCTGGTCAGGATGGACCTGTGATTAATGGTGATGAAAGGGTACTCCACACTCCCCAGAGCTCCAGAATCGGAACTTCACTATTAGATGCAGTTTAACACCATACCCAAGACACTAAGACCCTCAGCCACCACCTGAAAGAGAAACTCTGACCCAATACATGTGACCCAAGAAAGAGAAACTCGACCCAATACATGTGACCCAAGAAAGAGAAACTCCGACCCAATACATGTGACCCAAGAAAGAGAAACTCCGACCCAATACATGTGACCAAGAAAGAGAAACTCCGACCCAATACATGACCCAAGAAAGAGAAACTCCGACCCAATACATGTGACCCAAGAAAGAGAAACTGTGACCCAATATATGTGATCCAAGAAAGAGAAACTCCAAACTTGATACAATAAAACCTGATGGGAGAATAAGCAGAATCCCACAGAAAATATCAAAAGGAATTGCATAACTGAAGTGGCTGTGCATTAGGGTAGGTTGATTTTTCACTTTTTTTCAAAATATCAGATTCTCTCAAACAGCAAAAGTTGGTATGATGAATACTGATACCAAAAACTAGATCTCTTATTTACACCATTTTTTGAGGAAATAGCATCAAAGATTGTAAGTTAAAATGCACCAAAAAACAAAATCCTTGTTTTTGAAACATTTGACCCAGATATTGGTTTGAAAATTTAGCAATTTCAATATTCAAAACAAAAAAGGTTGGCATTTTAAATGAAACAAATAAGATATTATAACTATAATTCAAATTGAAAATATGCCTACCCCCCCCCCGATATGCTGCTTTTTAGCTCATTAATTAAGCTGTAACAGGGATAATATTTTAAAAGATTGAAATCTATTTCCTGAAACGAAGGCTAGGTTTTGAAGAAAAATATTTTGTGGGATAATTCTTTATGTTAATTTGCAATTTTTGCCACAAGGCAAATTTTCCTTCCAGAGAATTCAACCAACCAGGGTTAGGTTGCATATATATATATATATATATATATATATATATATATATATATATATATATATATACACCAAACTTGTTGGTAAACCCTTGTGGTAAGAAAAAGACAGGCAAATAGTTTAATTGTGAAAATATACTACCAAAAATTACCTGTGGAGAAAAAAGTTTTTGAAAAAAAGAAAAGACCAAGATAGTCGTACCAACCGAAAATAATCAGTTGATACTATATTATAGTATCAACTTGGCCAAAAGAAAAAACAATTTATATATATATATATATGTGAAAAATATATATACATATAAATAGGATATTCTAAAGCTAATAAGTAAAGAGTGCTCAATACTTAAGTAGAGCAAATAATAAAGATAAACCTAATGAGTCAGATAAACCTACTTAAAGTTTCGCTTAGTGCTCTTCAGGGCTAAGATCTTAGCCTTGAAGAGCACTAAGCGAAATCTTTAGTAGGTATATCTGACTCATTACGTTTATCTTTTATATATATATATATATATATATATATATATATATATATATATATTATATGAAAAAAACACAAGTTTTTCCATTCACTAAAATTATTTCCAACAATTTTCAGGACAAAAATTACGTAATGTAGTTTAAACGTGTATGTCAATATTACTCAGTGTTTTAAAGTATGTCTTTTTTTTTCACATATTTGAACATCAACAAAAGCAGCCACATACCAAAAGCAAAGGCTCGCAGACATTTGTTTTGCACTAATAATTTCTTTTTCTTTATATAAACAAAGGCCCTGAGGATGGTTTGTTAAACACACAGAAACTCTACAGCATCAGCATATTCATGATTGAAACTTGTGTTTTTTTCATTTTATATATATATATATATATATATATATAAAATTAAACCTAATGAGTCAGATATACCTACTAATAGTTTCACTTAGTAGCTCATCAGGGCAAGAATCTGACTAATATTTGCTCTACTTAGAGCAAATATTAGAGTTTTGAGCACTTTTTAAATTTTAGCTTTAAATAATCCTAGCGGTTTATATATAAATATATAAATATATATATATATATATATATATTTAAAAAAAATGTTTTTTTAAAAATTGGGCATTATTATGAAGCATTAAAAATGTATAAATAAATGAACTCGATGTTATGGAGTATTGAATTCACTTATTTTTTAATTATTTTTTGTCATAAATTTTCAGGTTCGTTAGATACCCTTTGTCAAATGTTATTACTGTTTAATGGTTTCTTTGTCTGTTGTTATCGACAGTGGCAGTGTCTGTGAAATATTTGTAATAACGGAGAATTCCGATATCTGCGTTTAATCCCTTCACGTGCGTTTGTAATTTTAGAATCCATTTAGTTTCTGATTGTTTTCTAGATTGCATTGTTGGAAATGCGTGTTCTAATAATATGATATATATATACATATATATAGTTAAAGAAATAACAAAAGACTTAGAGATTTTGCATTATAGACTATTTCGGTCTATAATGCAAAATCTCTAAGTCTTTTGTTATTTCTTTAATTATAAATTTGCTCTGTGACTCTAACAATAAGAGCATACATTGAGCTCTCAAACTGCAACAATTTGTTTTTTAAAAAAATCCTCTGTCGTAAGGAAGATTTCTTCTCTGGACTTTTGGATTATATATATATATATATATATATATATATATATATATATATATATGTGTGTGTGTGTGTGTGTGTGTGTGTGTGTGTGTGTGGAGAAAGGTAGACAAACATGGGATGTTGTAGAAAATGGGTGTTGATTGTAGGTAGTGATGTCAACGTTGTAACGTTTCGGTCTGTTAGACCTTTTTCAGGACTTGGATATAGTTCTTGCTTCATTAGTGAACATTTTTAAACTGGTGAAACAGGAGGTTGTGAGTAAGGGGAGGGGTGGTCAGGGTGGGTAGTGGATTTTCCTTTTCTCTAGATAGGGAGTGTATCAAAAGGGGGTTCTGGTAATGGTACCGCTGGTGTTAGGTGTTTGGCTTATATATACTGGATTTGTAAGGATTGGTTATGAGTATGTGTGTGTGTGTGTGTGTGTGTGTGTGTGTGTGTGTGTGTGTGTGTGTTTATATATATTTTTTCTTTTGGCCAAGTGTTATAGTATTAATCAATCATTTTCGGTTGGTTCGACCTCTTGGTCTTTTTTTTTTTTCCTTTTTTCCCCAGGTGAAGTTTTGTAGTATATTTTTACTATCAAACTATTTGCCCTTTTTTTTTTCATACCGCAAGTTTTGTGTATATGAATTAAACATTTTTAGAAAAAACAAACAAATGATGTTATATAGTTTTTTTTTCTTAAACTGTTAAATTCATACTGTCGGATTCACTTCCATTTACTTTTCATATATATACATATATATATTTTTGGGAAAATATGTGCTTAATTGAAGTCGTACCTAATTTTGAAAGTTAATTAATAATTAATTAATTAGGCGGGAATACCTATTCAAATGTAAGGCTAAACAAATCAGAAAAATCAATCTCTGTATGTACATTTCAGCCTATTAGGCCTCATCAGCAGAACTATAGATAGGAAGACCGCCTTGTACATAGCTCTGCTGATGAGGCCTAATAGGCCGAAATGTATATACAGGGATTGATTTTTCTCGATTTGTTTCGCCTTACATTTGAATAGGTATTCCCGCTTAATTAATTATTTATTAATTAACTTTCAAAATTAGGTACGACTTCAATTAAGCACATATTCTCCCAAAAATTGTCGGCTAAAAAAGCCATATCAAAACACATCGTTTGTGTTTACTTCTCATATATATATATATATATATATATATATATATATATATATATATAAATCAAAATACAATTGCAGTTCAACTTGAATCTGAATGACAATTCTATATGATGAGTGTTCATGATGAAAAAAACATTTTTTATTCATTGAAATTCTTGATATACATATTAGCAGCCTCCTGACTTATCAAAGTCAATTACTTTTTTCTCTTTTAATCATTTTATATATATATGTATTTTTTTATCCTTCTACAAGCCACAGATTCAAATTTAGGACAATCTATTTGACCAGTCAGTCTTATTTACGAGAATTTTTCTAAAATAACTGCCTCATTATTGCCCAACGTCTCAGTCACCTCACATTCTTGTCTTAAGGGACTTATGACGTTAAATACTCTATGTCAGCGAGAAACCCATAAACCTTTCTTAGTCACATCAAAATGTCCAACATTAATATCTCTTGTTCTTTGTTTGCAAACACTTCAGTACAAAGAAAGGACTTCAGTTAATTATAAGAATATTAAAAGAGTTTAAAAACTCAAATTACTTGAGTTTTAATTTGCATAAATGTAACATGATACCAAGGCGACAGAGAAAATTGTTTCAATATAAATGAGTCAGTATTTACTAAGCTTAGCCTAGTCTGATTCAAGGTTCAATTATTAGTCTGGTATAAGGTCTAAATATGGAAGTGACTAGTAACCTAATTATTGGCATGAAAAGTGGACTATCTCAATATAAACAAATCAGTATTTACTAAGCTTGGTCTAGTAGCCTAGTCAGGTCAACAAATCAGTATTTACTAAGCTTGGTCTAGTAGCCTAGTCAGGTACAAGGTCCAAATATAGATGTGAAAAGTGGACTATTTCAATATAAACAAATCAGTATTTACTAAGCTTAGCCTAGTCTGGTACAAGGTGTAATTATTTGTATAAATGGTGGACTATTTCAATGACAAGTTTGTATTTGCAAACTTGGTCTAGTAGCCTAGTCAGGTACATGGTCTCAATAGTGGTGTGAATAGTATACTATTTCAATATAAATGAACCAGTATTTACTAAGCTTAACCTAGTCTGGTACAAGGCCTAAATATGGAAATGACCTATGTACCCCCCCCCCCGTGCCCACAATTTGGGAATCTGTTGGTCGTGGGTGGCAGATAAGGAAAAAATGCCAATCATAACCCAACGATTATGGAAATCTACCCGTATCTGCTTTTAATTCTAACAAACTTTATTTTAAACTAACTACAGGGTCTGCTCACAATTTATGATTCTCATAGATTGTAACAGTGACTGATGAACTATTTCAATATAAGCAAGTTAGTATTGACTAAGCTCAGTATAATGGTGTGAATAGTATACTATTTCAATATAAACGAACCAGTATTTACTAAGCTTAGCCTAGTCTTGTACAAGGTCCAATATGGCGACCTGTTCAGGCTGGCTCTCTGTGCATTTCTTATGGATTAATTAATATGCAAGATTTTGTTGTTTTCTTTATAGCTTTTATTAAAACAATCTCAGCCCAAAACCGTGCAATGAGAAGCAACTCTTGAAAGAATATCCTCTCTCGGTGAGTAACAACTAACTAACTAAAACTAAAACTTCTGTCTCACGCACCTTACTGGCACATGAGTTATGCAACAACTTCATTAAACAGCTGTACGGCCATCTGCTCCCTATCTCACAAACCTTCCAAGTGAGATGGACAAGACATCCTGGACACTGCTGGAGGAGCAAGGATGAACTCATAAGTGACGTTCTCCTGGGGAGGCCAACATGTGGACATGCTAGTGGGCCACCCAGCAAGGACCTACATTGACCAACTCTGCGGATACTGGATGCTGTGCAGAGGACTATATGAATGATAGAGAAGGTTGGCGAGAGATTGTCATGGATATCCGTGCTAATTGCGCGACATGATGATGATGATCCCTTTATTGCTATAGAATAAGGTTATATTTTTATTAAATTTATCATATTATATCTCTATTAATAATGGAGATTCACTTCTGGTTTTTGTCTGTAACAAAAATTATGTCACTGCTTACATCACATTACCCAAAATCGTCATAACATAGAATAAATACACTCTAAATTTGAAATGCAGCATTAGACAGTCCTCATTGTTTTTTAAAAATAAGTTTTAATAAATACATGACTGGTATTATATATCTATATATAGTTTGTTTTATTTTAATACATATTTAAAGTTTACATTTCAAATTGTTTTATTTTTTAATCCTTTAATGAATTTGATGATTTTACTTACTTAGGGTACAAACTCGCTGACATTGAATTTTTTACTCCTACCCCTCAGGCAATATGTTTCAAAAATCTATTTTTACATCGGCCAGAGGGCATTTTTATTTTGTACTAGTAATAATAAGGCCATATCTTTATTAAATTTATCATATTATATAATAATTAGGTTATATCTTTATTATATGGTTAAGGTCATTTTTCATTCAACCCCCTCTGATATTGAATCTTCAACGATTCAATTAAAATATATCTAACTACAGTACTTTCACAGTTCATAGGCTGCCCATTAATTATGCAACAACTATTCCTTCATTGCTATAGAGATTTTTGGTGTGCTGGAACCCAAATGATTTTGCCTTGCCTGATTTATTGATGCCAGACATGAATGGTTTGTTTAAAGTGGTAAGTTTCTTTGTGCTGTGCAAGGTACGCCTCCTCCATCAATTTAGTATTGCCAGTACAGGTGCACGGTGTGCCATGCATCACATGCTAAAATGATCGCCAGCCAAATTGGGGGTGACAGGTTTGACCTACCTTTGTACTGTCTCATCCGAAAACTGTAAGAAATACTCAAGTGAACCGTCGATACAAATGAATATTTCGTTTGAACAGTTTTAATAAAAATTGATTTTCTTTCTTTTGGTTGTAAGTAAATAACATGTATCATGGTGGTATACTAATGATACAGCTAATATATATATCATATCTGTGGCATCATTATCAGAACCTAGCTACACACCCATCTTTGAAAAAAATAAAAATAAAAATAAAATAAAATAAATAAATAAATAGAACTCCCACTACCAACTCCAGCTAACACCAACAATTGACGACCCCTCCCCTATTTACAACCTCTTGTTTCACCAGTATGGAAATGTTCACTGTTGAAGCAAGAACTCAATCCAATGTCCTGAAGAAGGTCTAACAGACCGAAACGTTATAATGTTGACATCACTACCCACAATAAACATCCATTTTGTACAACATCCCATGTTTGTCTACCTTTCTCCATATATATATATATATATATATATATATATATATATATGAAATGATTATTTTATATACAGATGCTTACATGATTAGATAAAATTATATGATTCACTTATTACCTAATTTACTAATTTTATAGGGAACTGGGTTAGCTCAGTCAGTAGAGCGTTCGGCTAGAAACCACAAGGTTCCTAGTTCGATACCGGTCCTCGCCAACTTCGCTCCACCTCAAACGCGAAAACCATCTCCTTGATGTAGCGCTAGTGAAAAGCAGATAGACTGCTTTGCTGATTCGCTGATACCGACTTTAGGCCACCCCGACGACTTTACTTACTTTACTTTGCAGTCGGTGTATGACGAACAACAACTAACAAATAACGTGCTCACCCCTCTCTCTGTCTTTCCCCTACTCTCTTTCTTTCTTTCTTATTATAATTTTTTCTGTGCAGCATATTCTTTTTCTTCCCTTTCTTTCTTCATAATTAAACTAGAATGGTCCATTATTTAGCTGAGGTGATGACACTCATAAGAGATTTACATTTTTGCATTTCATCTTGGATGATTTGGACAGTCACATTTTTAACCAGAGGGTGTTGCAAGACGATAACTGTCATACAATTTAGGAACACGAGTATTAATATATAGATAGAAGGCTGTATGGAGTCTCCCTGCATACAGATCATTCTACAATACAATTTTCTCAAATGCTGCAAGGTAAATATCCTATCCTCTATATCATCTATTTAATCTCACTATATATATTTACCAACCCCTCTACACGAGCAGGATGCGACACACGGTCAATTTCTTAAGCGGAGTTTAACAGGTTTGAATTCAGAGTTTTCCTTCTTCTAGACTGGTTACCTAGCCATGGTTAAAGAGCCTAGTCTGCCCTGCTATTTATCCATAGCTGGAGGGAGAATTGGATTCATACCTTTCCCAAGGGTATTAGCACTATGTGAAATGCAAACAGCTTCATTGAGGAATTGAACTCAGATCGATGAGTCCATTTCCTACGACTCTAACCATTAGACCACGCGCCTCCATTTAATCTCACTATAGGCATTCATAACACAATGAGTTCTTTTGTTAGTGTCAACTAATTTTTGACAGGTTTGAATTCAGAGTTTTCCTTCTCCTAGACTGGTTACCTAGCCATGGTTAAAGAGTCCAGTCTGCCCTGCTATTTATCCATAGCTGGAGGGAGAATTGGATTCATACCTTTCCCAAGGGTATTATTAGCTCCATGTGAAATGCAACTAATTTTTGACGAAAAAGGAGAGTGTAAAAGTTATTTTTTGACCTTTAGGCACCCCTTTTGCTTTGCTGATTCATAAGTACATTTTTTCATTCACACCGTCAACATCTAGTTGTTTGTTAGGGGTTAGGGTTAGGGGTTAGGGTTATGGTTAGGGTTAGGGGTTAGTTTTATAATTTTTTAAAAATCCTCTAAAAATCATCTGTTAACAAACAACCGGATTTTGACGGTGTAAATGAAAAAAAATGTACTTATGAATCAGCAAAGCAAAAGGGGTGCCTAAAGGTCATATGGTCCTTTTTTTTTAATTAGCGTAAATGGTTTTGTTAAAATGCAAAATGCAAAAATCAAAATATCATATAAATTCTGATTTTACGTATCGTGTTTATAAATAGAAGAAAAGGATGCACTTCATGTAGCCTAATGGTTAGCAAGCTAGCTTAGCAGACCATAGATAGTGAGTTCGATTCTTACTGGGTGCCCCATACTTCTGGCCTTATGCCATAGCTAAGCTAAGCTTAGTAAATTGAGGGCACTTCACGTGGTGTAATGGTTTGCAAGGCAGATTAGCAGACCATTGATAGTGAGTTTGATTCTCATTGGGCACCCAATAACTCTGACCTTGTGCCACATCTAAGCTCAGCTTAGTGAATAACTATATAGAAGAAAAGGTTACAGTAGTGACACTCCGACCAGGTTGCACTGATCCCAGGTCTACGGGTCAAAGGAACATAGCGTGGGCACAGAGGGCAACGAAAGAGCAGTTGGCCAGAGACACATGGGGTAGTCACAGAAATGATTCATACTGTGACTGGTTAAGGACCACACATTCTTTACTTCCTTTTTCTACAAATTTTGAATTGTGGGTTACACTCACTTTTGGGCTTCAGATCTAATATATATATGTGGAGGCGTGTGGACTAGTGGTTAGAGTCGTGGGGAATGGACTCGTCGATTCGAGTTCAATTCCTAGACGAAGCTGTTGGCATTTCACATAGCGCTAATACCCTTGGGAAAGGTATGAATCCATATACTCTCCCTCCAGCTATGGGTTAAATAGTAGGGCAGACTGGGCCCTTCAGCCTTGGGTAGGTAACCAGTCTAGGAGAGGGATAACTCTGAATTCAAAATTCCCTCCGGCTATTGGTTAAATAGTAGGGCAGACTGGGCCCTTCAACCTTGGGTAGGTAACCAGTCTAGGAGAGGGATAACTTTGAATTCAAAATTCCTGAAGTCGGTCATTGATTGGGTTTGTGGCAACCCTTGATGCACCAATTCTTTCCTATCGACTGTGCCAAAAAGTGTGGATGGTCCAACACAAGCCTTCACCACTATAAAACAAATCACTGTGTGGGTGTTCATTGTGTGTGTGAACCCTCATGCGTCGAAAATCGAAGAGAATATATATATATATATATATATATATATATAAATGAATGAATATATAAAAGGCTTAGCTTTCTTTTCATTATCATTGGAACAATTATTGCTACCATTTGGTTTCTTGCTCTGTAGCAGTCTTCAGGCAACAAAATTGTTTTTGAAAATGATACAAATGATATAAATATGGTTAAATGTGTGCGTTTGTTTAAAACTGAATTTGTGTGTTACTTGTTTACGTGATTGCATGCGTGATGTCGGGTGCATCTGTTCTGTTTATACGTGTGCGTATGTTGGCATGTGCGTACACATGAAAGTACGTAAGGACTGCGATGTCATGATCGCATCCACGTTCATGTGTGCGTATGAATGTGCATATTTGTGTTTGGTGTTCTTCATGTATATATATATATATATATATTATATATGTATTTGTTTTATTTCTATGAGAAAGCAAATAAAATTTGATACATTTTAAATCAGAGAAAAATGATAGCAACACAAATTGTAGATTTTTGCAAAGGAAAGAAAATAGTTTAATCAGATAATATTTAGTGTTGTCAGCTATAAATTCTGATATGAATATAAGTCAGTCATCTTTTTGCAAAGATATAAGTTACTTTCTTTTATGTATACAATCAATATCTATATTTTATCTACTTGTCCTTTTAGAGGCGTTCATTATGCAATGGTTATCATTGTAGGAATTGGACAAAGTAACCCCAATTCAAATCCTTCATAAGACTCTTTGGCATTAAATAACCCAACAAGGGTTGACATTCCATAAAAGATATAAGTTACTTTCTTTTATATACTCAAGCAATATCTATATTTTATCTACTTGTCCTTTTAGAGGCGTTCATTATGCAATGGTTATCATTGTAGGAATTGGACAAAGTAACCCCAATTCAAATCCTTCATAAGACTCTTTGGCATAAAATAACCCAACAAGGGTTGACATGCCATAAAATCTAACCAATCAAGCAACATTTTGTCATGGTTATCATCATAGGAAATGTACTGCTAACCCCAGTTCATATCCTTGACAAGTCTGTTTGCATTTGATATAAACCCCCACCCCCCGGAAAAGTATGAATCCAATTATTCTCCCTCCAGCTATGGATAAAATAGTAGGGCAGACTGGGCTCTTTAACCTTGATATGGCAAATGGTCTCAGGAATGGAAAACTGAATTCAAACTTATTAATCTACTCTTGAAAAATGACCTTGTGTCACATCTGGCTCATGCAGTGAAGTTGATAAATATATACTTGTCCTTTTGGTTTGGTTTGGTTTGGTTTCTTTGTTTAATGGTATATTGTTACATAATTTATAGGCATAGCCTATCATTTTTATTAGGTAGTGTACAGTAATTAAAAATAGTAGTAAATAGTGGAAAATCACTGATAATATCTTATTATTATTCTATCTATCTATCTATTTATCTAGCTAGCACACCCTGAAACAACCACCCGCTAGTTTGTAGGGTGGTCATTTCAGGGTGTGTGGGAGTCCAAATTACATATATTTAAGGAAATAATTAAGAGATAAAAAAAAATGTTGGTGGAGTGGCCTATTGTCGGTACCAGCTGGGCGGTGAGGGAATCTATCACCTTTTCGATAGTGCTAGACAAGGGAGATTGTTTTTGCTGAGGTGGAGCGCCACACCTCGCTTCAGATGAATTTACAGCTTTAAAAAAACTAGCAAATATATGCACCCTCCGGGTGCAAGTATTTGAGTTTTAATGTAATAAAATATTGTATTAAATCAGAAAGGCTAATGAAACTAAATAAGAATGCAGATAAAAAGATTTGAAACAGAGGGAGTATAATAAAAAATAGAACAACTGAAACTTACTCTTCCATCACTCTCGTCTTTCATTGTTATTTTTTCTAATTTAAGTATTTAGTTGAAAGAGGAAGTAAATAATAAAATGACAGTTATTTAATCTTGTTAATGGATCTCATTTAAGATTCATTGAAGAGATTTTTGCTTATATTCATTAAAATAAAACCAAACAGTTAGAAATCAATAATACTAAGCACATATTTATTAAATTCGATTTTTTAATATTAATATGCAAATTAGCCTTCCGATTCACACTGTAAACCACTATTTTGTTGTATATATAAATATAATAGCATGTTGTCAGTATGTAGACATGGTTAACAGTATTAATAATGTAAAATAATTTTATTAATAATTGAGGTTTAATAACAATAAAATCATAGAGAATGTGATGTCAATAACTAAGGGAATTGTGACTTGAATAGTAATATAGTTTCGGTTACAGACAGACAAACACACAATCTCCATTATAATAAGATGGTAAGTTATGCTACCCCTACTCTTGTGGTTGGCCGAGGTGCGAAATTGAGTATCTCTATTTAATGTCTATCATAAACTCAAGTTTTTGGCACTAGTATGGTCAGAGATCATTCTTTTTTTATTTAAGTACTTTAGTTGGGTGGTCGTTTCAGGATGTGTGGGAGTCCAAATTGCATATATTCAAGGAAATGATTAAGTGATAGACAGATGAATTACAGTCCAAAACAATGGTAGGTTTTATTACCCCTACCCTTGTGGTTGTCTAAGGTGTGTGTGGGGGATATAGACAGGAGAATTAGGAGCTGACCCCTTTAGGCACACCCATTGTCTAAGGGTCATTATTATTTATTACCTCTCTACATGGGTAACACTAGCTTTTGGGTTTCAGATATAATGGTTTAATTTTAGTCATAGAGATTCACTCTTTTGTTTAGAGAAGAGATACAGGGAATATTTGCATATATATATATATATATATATATATATATATATATATATATATATATATATATATATATTTGCCCGTATGTATATAGTTTGTTTGTCATTTTGGGTAGGGTGAGAGTTCAGATTACATATATTCAAAGAAGTAATTAAGAGATAAAAAAAAAATGTTGGTGGAGTGGCCTATTGTCGGTACCAGCTGGGTGGTGAGGGAGTGTATCCCCTTTTTGTTAGCGCTAGACAAGGGAGATTGTTTTTGCTGAAGTGGAGCGCTACACCTACCTTCAGATGAATTATAGCTAAAAAAATGGTAAGTTATGCTACCCCTACTCTTGTGGTTAGCCAAGTTGGGTGTGGGGGGAATATAGACAGGAGAATTAGGAGCTGACCCCTTTAGGCACACCCATTGTCTAAGGGTCATCATTAATTATTGTCTCTCTATATGGGTATACTTACTTTTGAGCTTTAGATATAATAGTTTAATTTCAGTCAAATAGAGATTCACTCTTTTGCTTAGAAGAAGAGATGGGGGAATATGTGCATATATATATATATATATATATATATATATATATATATATATATGAATGAATGAATAAAAGGTTTAGCTTTTTTTTTAATTATCATTGGAACAATTATTGCTACCATTTGGTTTCTTGCTCCGTGGCAGTCTTCAGGCAATGAAATTGTTTTTGAAAATGATACAAATGATATAAATATCGTTAAATGTGTGCATTTTTTAAAACTGTATTCGTGTGTTACTTGTTTAGGTGATTGCATGGTGCGTCTGTTCTGTTTGTACGAGTGTGTATATTGGCATGTAAACATGAAAGTACGTAAGGACTGCAACGTCATGATCACATCCACGTGTGCGTGCGTATGAATGTGTGCATGTGTTTTTTGGGTTCTTTGTGTGTATATATATATATATGTATTTGTTTTATTTCTATGAGAAAGCAAATAAAATTTGATACATTTTACATCAGAGAAAAATGATAGCAACACAAATTGTAGATTTTTGCAAAGGAAAGAAAATAGTTTAATCAGATAATATTTAGTATTGTCAGCTATAAATTCTGATATGAATATAAGTCAGTCATTTTTTTGCAAAGATATAAGTTACTTTCTTTTATGTATACAAGCAATATCTATATTTTATCTACTTGTCCTTTTAGAGGCGTTCATTATGCAATGGTTATCATTGTAGGAATTGGACAAAGTAACCCCAATTCAAATCCTTCATAAGACTCTTTGGCATAAAATAACCCAACAAGGGTTGACATGCCATAAAAGATATAAGTTACTTTCTTTTATATATACAGGCAATATCTATATTTTATCTACTTGTCCTTTTAGAGGCGTTCATTATGCAATGGTTATCATTGTATGAATTGGACAAAGTAACCCCAATTCAAATCCTTCATAAGACTCTTTGGCATTAAATAACCCAACAAGGGTTGACATGCCATAAAAGATATAAGTTACTTTCTTTTATATATATAAGCAATATCAATATTTTATCTACTTGTCCTTTTAGAGGCATTCATTATGTAATGGTTATCATTGTAGGAATTGGACAAAGTAACCCCAATTCAAATCCTTCATAAGACTCTTTGGCATAAAATAACCCAACAAGGGTTGACATTCCATAAAAGATATTAGTTACTTTCTTTTATATATTCAAGCAATATCTATATTTTATCTACTTGTCCTTTTAGAGGCGTTCATTATGCAATGGTTATCATTGTAGGAATTGGACAAAGTAACCCCAATTCAAATCCTTCATAAGACTCTTTGGCATTAAATAACCCAACAAGGGTTGACATTCCATAAAAGATATAAGTTACTTTCTTTTATGTATACAAGCAATATCTATATTTTAGCTACTTGTCCTTTTGGGGGCGTTCATATTGTAATGGTTATCATCGTAGGAAATGGACATAGTAATTCCAGTTCAAATCCTTGATAAGTCTGTTTGCATTTCACATAGTGCTAATACCCCTTACAAAAATACTAGAAGTGGCTACCCAGCCTCATCTGGGTAAAAGGTTTTTTTTTTTTTAAGTTAATCTCACAGATCGATTATTACTTAATCGTGAATTGGACCCTTGCAGGATGCCCCATTAAAATCCCCACATAAAAAAGATCTTGTGTTGATCCAGCCACTCTGAAAAGAAAAACTAATGTCTACTATTTACAATATTAAATGCAAAAAAAATTCCATGCTCTTATCATTTAAATTTCATTCTTTTTTCATTTTCACGAATATAAATCAAATCTTCATTATTTTAGCTGAAAAACCAAGATTTGGTGATAGTGAATGTGTATATATATTTACTTTGTTGTTAATAGTTTTATTTTCGTAGTTTCATCCGGACATACATACACATAAACTGTCCTTTATATATGTATAGAAGATGAATCCAATTATACTCCTTCTAGCTATGAATAAAATAGTAGGGCAGACTGGGCTTTTTAACCTTGGTATGGCAACTTGTCTCAGATCTCCACTTAAAAAATGACCTTGCATCACCTCCAACTTGTGCAGAGGGGTTGATAAATATATACCATATTTGACGGCATATAAGATGTACGGGCATATAAGATGCACCCCCATTTCAGCAGGTCAGATTCAGGAAAAAAGTTTTTAGTGTATTTAAGCACATATTGTTGAAAACAGTCTAACTGTGCATTACACAAGCAGAAACATAGCTGTATAAAAGCAATTTGGCAGTACAGGCAAGCAATAAGCATACACAAGACATCTCAATAGCAGGAAATGAGAATAATAATAAAATTAATAATAATAATAATGATAAAACTTCACCTACAATGTATAAGATGCAGGGCAATTTTTTGAGCCTAATTTTTTGAAAAAAAGTGCATCCTATATGCCGTCATATACGGTACTTGAAATTTGGGTTTGGTTTGGTTTGATTTCTTTGTTTAATGGTATGTCAACCTTCATGAGTTATTTAATGTCAAAGCCATCCTTGTAGAAGAATAGTAATGGTAGTATTTAATCCATAGCTGAGATGAGGGGGGTTCTACAAAGATATAAGTTACTTTCTTTTATGTAAAGAAATATATACTTAAAAAAAACAACAAAATTAAGTCAAAGATTGACTTACATATAAAAAAAAGTAAAGCCGTCGGGGCGGCCTAATGTCGGTATCAGCCAGTCAGCGAGGGAGTCTATCCCCTTTTCAATAGCGCTAGACCAAGGAGATTGTTTTTTTAGCATCTGAGGTGGAGCGCCACACCTACCATCAGGTCCTTACTTTACCGCACAGATCCCTGTGCTACTCATACGCTGACTTGGCGAGGACCGGTATAGAACTAGGAACTTTGTGGTTTCTAGCCGAACGCTCTACCGACTGAGCTAACCCGGCCCCCGCTAAAGCGTTTCGGTTTTAATAAAAACCATCAACAGGCCTTGATATAATATTATTGATTCATCCGAAAGGAATGGTGTAAAAATACGCAAAAATTTTGTGAGCCTTAATTTGCGATGTTAGATGGCCCAAACGAAATGCAAGAAAATGTAAAAATGAAACGTCACCCGGTGGGAGCATTTCCATTTAAATGGTTGATGATGTCATTATCACAGAAATCGTTGGTTTTGATAAAACCAAGAAAAATTGTAAAATATAATAAAATAAATATAAATATAAAAATAGAATGTCCGAAAGATGTTAAATATTTTAAAATAAATATCTTATGTAGTGTTGTTATGAGGATAGGAGGTTGGAGTAAATCCAACAGAATGTAGTAAAAAATGTGGACAAAGGAACAAAACTCAGACAAGTATATGTAGGAAATATATTTCGCTGTGCGTTGAGCTCAGCTTCATCAGTCGTTTGTTATGTAAAATAGTTTGTGTAAAGTAGAAAAAGTATGTATACAAGCAATATCTATATTGTATCTACTAGTCTTTTTAGAGGCGTTTGTTGTGTAATGGTTATCATCATAAGAAATGGACATGGTAACTGGATTTTTTAGATGAGGCTTGATATATATTATTTGGATTTTTTGGACTGTTGTCCTCATCTTTATTGTAATATGTATACTCCTGAATAATGCTGAAGGATACAATGGCCAAAATGGGTTTTTAAATATCACGATAAAAATAAGGACAACAGTCTGAAAAATCAAACTGGTATTAATTAATATTATCTAATCAAATTTGAATATTTGTTTCAATAGGTGAAATAATTTGTTAATTCTTTTCTTTTGAGGATTATATAAAGATTAGCAGGACTTGTGGATATACCACAGTATGATAATTCAATTATTATGTCTGATAGGTTTACTTAAGACCTATTGCCAAGTAGTTCAATATGTAAAAAGTATAATAATCTTGATTTAACTCTCTCTCACTTTTTCTTTCTTTCTTTCTTTCTTTCCTTCTTTTCATCTTTTCATTGTTCGATTGAAACATTAGCGTTATCGCTTCCGTGTGCTCACCCACTGACTCTATCTTTCCCCTACTCTCTTTCTTTCTTTCTTTCTTATTATATTTTTCTGTGTAGCATGTCCTTCTTCTTCCTTTTTTTCTTTATAATAGAAATGGAATAGTCCATTATTTAGCTGTGGTGAGAACACTCATAAAAAAAAATCGAATTTGGCGGATAAGTGACACCAAATAATCAGGATTTACATTTTTGCATTTCATTTTGGGCGATTTGGATGGTCTCATTTTTTTAATCAGAGGGTGTTGTAAGATGATAACGGTCATTCAATTAAGGAAGACAAGTATTGATATCTATTAATAATGGAGATTTGGTCTCTAAATGTCTGTAACCGAAACTATGTCACTGCTTATGTCAGATTTCTGAAAATCATCAATACATAGAATAAAGAACAATCTTGTTTGAATGAATTTGAATTTAACTCTGAGAAATTTGATTTTATTAGAAAGAAAAAATATTCATTTGAATTTTGAGAGGAAAACTATTTTTATGTCTGTTATTTTAAAAAATACAAGATTTCAAAGATTTGTTTACATTCTTTTTTTATTTACAAAAGGGCGTGGCAAAAAATCCTTTTACATACTTTTGGATAAATTCGAGATAAAATTTTTGAAAAAAATAATTTTTTTTACACTAGAATTAAGATATTTGTTCAGTTTGGACCATATGACCTTTAGGCACCCTTCCGTGATCTCGACTCACAAGGACACTTTTCTCATTTACACGGTAAAAATCCAGTTGTTTGTTAGGGTTAGGGTTAGGGTTAGTTTTATAATTTCAAAATAACCTCTAAAAATCGTCTGTTAACAATTAACCGGATTTTGATGGTGTAAATGGAAAAAATGTCCCCAAGAATCGAGATCGCAAAAGGGTGCCTAAAGGTCATGTGGTCCTTCGATTTTAATAAGATTTTGTAGAGTTATCTAAAATTGAGTGTATCTTTAAAAACTTCCACCCCCTTAGGCAATATCTTTAAAAAATCAATTTTACACTGCCCGGAGAGTGTTTTTTGTTTGCTAATACAGATAATATCTTATCAAATTTGAATATCTGTTACAATAGGTGAAATAATTGTTTTTTCTTTTTTTTCTATTAAGGATTATGTAAAGAGATTCTCATGTTTGTTTTGTTTTATTTTACGGCATATCAACCTCAGTGGGTCATTTAATGCCGATAAAGTTTTGAAATAAATCAATTCTGAATGGATAATACAATTTTTTTATAAATACATTTTTTTATTTTACCCATAGATGGGACCCTAACAGGTACTACCACTCCGGGTCAGAGTGGACCAGGGAGCAATGGTGATGAAGGGGTGCTCCACATTCCCCAAACCTCAAAAACAGGAACCTCACCATCAGATAGAGTTTAACGTCATTCCCAGGACATGTAGATCCGCAGCCACCGCCTTCTAGCATCCATATGATAAAAAGGGGTTGGGGCTTGCCATAAGGGCAATAGGGTTGGGAAAATCATATAGGTGCTAGGGCTTGACGTGATCAGCCGATTGATCAGACCGTCTGTCTAGCCAAGATAGGGCCAAAGTGGAGTATTGCATGTCATGAACTGCTCATCCACCTGGTCTTTATCCTTAAGCATCATGGGTCGCCACCCATGGCCAACAGGTGGTCCCATTGGGGGAGTCTTACCCTCTGCAGAGGTGCAGTCGGTGCATTCTAACGTCCCAGCCGACAGGGCGCAGAGATTCTCAGATGTTATCTTTGTTAACTAACAGCTGAAGAAGGCCGTAGAAAAGTTTGGCTGAAATGAAATGTGTGTTGACAATAACAAAGAAGAGATTGAATTGTCCTGTTAGGGATGGGGTGGTGGGGAAAAGGAATGTTAATGGCTTTTCTAAAAGTTGTAGACAAATTAGGTCATAACTTGGTAGCATAGTTCATTTAGTAAAGACATTTTTATTTAACATTTGGTTGGGGGTTGATGTCTGGTGGTAAGTATATTGACCTTGTACTACTTTTCTTTTGACGATATGCCAAGGATCAACAGCGTACTCGTAAAATCTTTTATCAGTAAAAATGTCATTCCTATGGTAATTTTCACCTTTAGTTGTTAAAATTCCTAGCATAAAATTGTACGTGCGTATTGTCTGAAATGAACTTAATTGTTATTAAGAACACATTTTATGATATTTTTGTGTTAAAGCGTGCAGTTGTATTGTTTTCAAAACGATTCTAAGATTTGTATATTTCGCACGGACACTTTCAAAATGGCTACCATCTTGTTTCAATGTGAAAGTCAGTTGGCTAAATTTCTAGCATAAAATTATCTGAAATTAACTTAATTGTTATTAAGAACACATTTTATGATATTTTGTGTTAAAGCATGCAGTTGTATTGTTTTCGAAAAAGTTTCTAATATTTTCTACTTTCAAAATAGCTACCGGCTTAGTGAAAAGTGAAAGTCAAGGGAGGTTAATCTAATTGCCTTATTTGCTAGGAATTTTGACAACTAAAGGTGAAAATTACCATTCCTAATTACATCGAAGTTAGGAGGAATGATAATTTTTAAGAAACAGGAAGGATATTTTTTTTATACTGTACTAAACTGTTACGATTTGTGTAGCCATTTTAGAGCTGAAAGCAGTTTTACAGTGGCATAAACCTTGACCCTTTCTTGAAGTAGAAATAAATAATTTATCAGTTAAGAGTGGTTTCCCTTTGTTTATGTTGGAGTTATAGAAATAACCATTTTTTTTAATGACATATCAACACTTTTTGGATCATTTAATGTCAAATCAAGTCGTTTTGATATTTGGTTTCTTACAGTACTTGCTGTTTCTTAAATGGTCACCCATCTAAGTACTGAACAGGCTCATTGCTGCTTAACTTTGGTGATCTAGTGGGAACTGGTGCTTTCAACATGACTTGATCGTAAGCCGAAACAATTCTGACAATTTAAAAGCATCATTTTTCAAGTAGACTTCAAAATTGCTAAATCTACTTGAAAAATTTGTACAATGAAAGGAAATGAAATAATATCTGACTGTACGGGCAAAAATTGGTTAAGCATTTTAAGGGGTGGTGATTCATTCCTATGAAATTAAACCTCAGAAGTGGATATCTATTGTTTGTTCATTATCATACTTTCAAAAGTAAATTAGAGGAGAGCTCTAATACCAGCACTCAAAAAAACATTTTAGAAGAGCTAGGATCATCAAAAGATACCATACATGGAGCATTATATTGTTATATAACCATTGCGGATATATAAACAAGAGGGATAGAGAGAGTGGACCAACATAGAGAAAGAGACAGACAGACAGACAGACAGACAGACAGATTTGTGACTTACTTGTTCTTCATTCTATCTTCTTCCTTTCGGCCATGATCGTCTGGTGCTGTTTCCTTTACTTCTTTCTATTTTCTTTGTCTATGATCGTCTAGATCAGTGGTTCTCAACCAGGGTCGATATAACATTTTTGGGACCCAGGCAAGTAAAATGTATTTAACTATAAAAATACAATGGGATTTTTAACACAACGAATGGCTATGGAGGGTCCACCAAAGTAAAATAGGATTAAAAGGGGGTCATTAGGTAAAGGTTGAGAACCATTGGTCTAGATTCTTCTTGTCAAAGTGCTTCATTTCAAGTCATGCAAATAACTAACAAGACTTATTTGTCTTTGATCAAAGCTTTATTGCCCGTTTTCATTCACTGCGCAGACTGAGCCAACCTCCACAGAACAGTCTGTCCTGCGTGCCATTTAGGTTGAAACTGATTACTTAACTAGTTATCATGTGACTCGCGAGATTCCTACCTTTGGGGTCAAAGTTCCCCTTGGGCCCTTTGCATTCTCTCTACAGAGTATTGTCAAAATCCTATGCCACAATACAATTATGCAACAACATGAGCTTCATAAACTTTCAGAAGAGCTAGGATCTGATGGATAAGAATGCCTGTCACTGTAAAGGTAATCCTAATTCCTGTCAGCGAATGCCTTCCACTATACATATATAAAGGGCAGTTTGTGTGTATGTATGTCTGGAGGAAACTATGAAATAAAACAATCAATGACAAAGTAAATACATACACATTCACTATTACCAGATCTTGCTTTTTGAACAAAAATAATGAAGATTTAATTTATATTTGTGAAGATAATTAAAGAATAAATTTTAAATGATAACAGCATGGAATTGTTTTTTTTGTTTTGTTTTGTTTTTTTGCATTTAGTATTTTAAATAGGAAACATTAATTTTTTTTCAGAGTGTCTGGATCAACGCAAGGTCCTTTTTTACATAAGGATTTTAATGGGGCATCCCTTTGAGGATTCAACTTTCGATTCAACAATAATGGATCAGCAAGACTACCTTTGTATCCCCCTTCTACCCAGCCACCTCTAGTACTTATATAAGAGCAGCTGTGTGTATATATGTCCGGAGGAAATTACGAATAAAACAGTTAACATCAAAGTAAATATATTATATATATATATATATATATATATATATATATATATATTCACTGTTACTGAGTCTAGCTTTCTGTGCAAAAATTATTAAGATTTCATTTATATTCACGAAGATATCTAAAAAATCAAAATAGCATTAAAATTCGAAAAACTAGTTTTTCAATTGCATCTGAAAAATCCAGCCCCTTTTATTTCAATTCTTACTGGGTGGTCCAAAAAGAATGTGGACCATATGACCTTTAGGCACCCCTTTTTGATCTTGATTAAGAAAGGACATGTTTTTCCTTTACACGTCAATATCTGGTTGTTTTAACAGACGATTTTTAGATTTAAAAAAAAAAAAATTATAAAAGTAACCCTAACTAACCCTAAAGTGACAGAATGTGAAGTAAGAGATGGGTCAATTTTTGACTTAATTGCAAATTACAACTAATTAGAACCAATTAAAATGGATTCTAACTCAATCATAGAAGTAAGGAATATTTTTATATGAATGTTGTGTCATCAAACTAAATAGGAGACAAACATTGATTCACCCAGCTTTAGTATAATATAGATATGCATATGTATGTATATATACAACAGCATATTGATCTTCTGAAAATGGCAAGGCAAAGAAGAAAGGACACTTCTAATACTCAGTGGACTCAGCCTCGACCCTCATCTTTGCATTACCTGCGGGATTGTTTGCAAGTCATTGGCTGGATTGAAGTGTCTGAGAGGCACAAACAAAAGTAAAAAAAAAAAAAAAAAAAAAAGAAAAGAAAAGAATAAAAGAAAAAAGAAAAGAAAATAAAACATTAAAAAAAAGATAATAAAAAAATTGACAATGTAAGTTGATGGATCCATATATGTTGAAATCGATGGGAGAGTCCATCATACAACAGTAACCCGAAAAAAACAGCATATCATAGAAAGATGGTTTTTGAATTATACACTTAAAATGGTATTTAGAGAATAAAGCCATCTCCAGTCCACTTTGCAAGTAAATGATAATTTGTGGAGTTTACATCCATACTGATTCATTTTTTCATCATCCAAATTCTCAATATAATAATATAATGGAATACAATGATATATAATTTAATTATTAAAGTCTAGGAGGAGGAAAACTTTGAATTTAAACCTGTTAAACTCCCCTTGGGGTGGTCACTACTAGAATAGCTCAGTCCTAATTAGTGGAGCACCCTTCATCACCATTGCTCCCTGATCCACTCTGACCCAGTGTGGTAGTACCTTTTAGGGTCCATCTATGGTTAAATAGAAAACATGAGTTTATGAACAAAATTGTTTATCCATTAAAATGAAATTAGTTCAAAACTTTGTCAGCATTAAACATTTTTTTTTTACCAAAAAGTATTCAGCATAAAATAACCTAAGGGGTTGACATGCCGTAAAACCCAACCAACCAAACCTAATTAGTGATCTATTTCACTAATGTGTATAATGTGTAGGTCAAGTTAATATAAGGTTTGAAAGATATTAACATAGAAGTTAACATATGCTCTATAAATATACAATATTTAGAAAAGTATGTTTTGCGTGGGAAGATAACTCTGTAATTTATGAGGAAGTGCGTCCCGGTCTCCTGCTTCAAAAATTGCTACCTGGTGACTATTAAATAACGACCCAGCTCAGTCTATTCAAAACTATCCATCTTCGTATCTATCTATCTATCTAATTTGTTCATATTTATCTATATTACTTAAATACTAAGATTTTTTTTAAATTCATGTTTGTTTAATGTCTTGTTTAAATAAAAAAGAATTATGACAAAAAAAGAGGCGACCCCCCCAAAAAAAATACATTTACTTGTCGAAAATATCTATTCTAACTCCATTTGTTTATATCTATCTATATTATTTTGTTTGTTTATCCTATCTTCTCAGTCTATTCCAAACTATATATCCATCTTCATATCTAAACAAGAATTACGACAAATTACGATAAATAAACAAGAATTATGACGAGCTGGGGTTGTTATTTTGATAGTCACCGGGTAGCAATTTTTGAGGCAGGAGACCGGGATGCACTTCCTCATAATTATTTGATAACTCTCCCCTAACAGTGTCCTACCCTGGACACCTTCCTTTTGGGCAAGGCAGGTTTAACCCCTCTACAGAGGATACATTCAGCATATTGCATGCCCTGATCAGGTAAAGTTAAGGTTTGAAAAATATTAATATAGAAAATTAACATAAGCTCTATATAAAATATACAATATTTAGAAAAGTATGTTTTGCCTGTGGGGAGATAACTTTCCCTTAACAGTGTCAAAAGGATATCCTTTTTTGGGCAGGTTTTACCCCCTGCAGAGATGCATTCGGCATATTCTAGGCCCTGATAACAGGTCAAGTCAAGATAATGTTTGAAAGATATTAATATAGAAAGTTAAATATGCTCTATATAAAATATACAATATTTAGAAAAGTATGTTTGGCTGTGGCCAATTGAGATGCAAGATCTACATTGAAGAGATAGGAATTGATTGGGAGGAAAAAAGGATGTACAATCTTTATTTAGGACAAGAATAGTCTGATAATACTGCACTTCGAACTATGTATGGCAAACAGGATATTGTCCTTATCTATACATATATAAAGGGCAGTTGGTATGTATGTAAGTGAGGAGTGGTTGGTAAATATATACGTTTTCTTTTAAGTACAATGAATAGTTCTTTTGTGGTATCATAAAAAAACACAGAAGAAAAACTTTACATACTCGTAGAGCCGGAACCTAAATAATTGTTGAACAAGGAAACTGAATTGAGTGGCCTCATGAGTAAATTTCTTTTGTGTCCTATACCTTGATTTAGTTTAAGACGTATTTTTATGAGGTCTTATTTGTTTGGTCATCGGATATTTTTAATTCTTATTTCTTTTTTTTTTTTATCATGCGACCAATATTCTCTTCTTTCTTTCTGTTTTCTTTCTTCAATTAATTCTTTCTTTTTTTCCTTTTATCTCTCTATCTTTCTTTCTTTTTTCTTTTTTATATCTCTTCTTTATTTTCTATTAATTATTTCTTTTCTTTCTTTCTTCATTTGTACCCTTCTTTCTTTCTTTTTTTTCTTTTTCTTTCTTTTATTAATGCTTTCATTCTTTCTTTTTAGCTCTTCTTTCTTTCTTCTGTTTTGGTAATAGTAAGGAAGACTGGGCTCTTTAACTTTGGTTAGGCAAACCGGTCTAGGAGAAAGGAAAACTCTGAATTCAAACCTGTTAAACTCTGCTAAAAAATCAACCTTGTGTCACATCCTGCTTGTGCCGAGGGGATTGGTATATATATTATATATATATATATATATATTAATATATATACATTTGGGAAAGGAATGAATACAACAATTTTCCTTCCAGGTAAATAATAGGGCAGACTGGGCTCTTTAACTTTAATTAGGCAACCAGTCTAGGAGAAAGAAAACTCTGAATTCAAACCTGTTAAACTCTGCTTGAGAAATTGATATGGTGTCATAATCCTATTTGTGCATGGAATTGGTACATATATATATAGCTTTTTTCCGATACACACACTTACACACTTAATACTCACATTCGCAAAAGTGAATATTTGACGTCTATTTCAAACTGTCCACTTTTTTCAGCGTTTTTTCAGACTTCAAATTTTGAACAGACTGATAAACAAGGACTATCACTTGCTTTTCTCGTTATTCTGTGATAAAAATTTTTTATACCTTCCATAATACGAACAAATGCCCTGAAGATGATCTAATTAATAGATCGAAACACTGCAGCATCGGCCAATAAACTTACCACTTAACTTATTTAAACCTGTGTTTTTTCAATTTTTCTTAATATACTACATATATATATTAATATATATATATATATATATATATATATTATTATATATATTGGTAGCAAGTTATCATTTAAGCAGTTTTTATTTAAAACACTGAATATTTCTTCTTGATGACCTTTATATGTATACATTCAAGTTTTCTGGCGTTTTCTTATATCAGTCTCCAGATGGTAGAGAGGTGCCTCATATTTTGTACCCAAGCGCTTTCAACATGTCCATGGTTGGCTTCAGGAGATTATTGGTTGTGTTGTTTTTTTTTTTGGTGTGAGTTTTATTTTTCAAATGAATAAAACTGTAATCTTTTACTCCCTTTTATTAATTTTGTCATCTTCTTCTGTATGCCCTCCAATCTCACTATTACACTCAATTTTTTAAAAAAATACCTTAATTAGAAATTTCATTTATTATTTTGAAAGTTAAATCACTTCTCATTTTTCTTCTAGTAGAAGTAGTTAATCCTAATTTCTCTAATCTTCTCCCTGTAACTGTATTTTTACTCTTTTTCTTAGTTTGTCACTCTTCTTTGCATGCCCTCCAATTCTCAATATTATGCCTAAGACTCCTGGGTCCAGGCCTGAGTACAATATGCTATATGAGGTCTTATTGTGGAGCGCTAGTGTAATGGTTAGCGTCATAGAAAATGGCTCTTTTTGACTTGACTTCAATTCTGGACGAGCCTGTTACATTTACATAGTACTACTACCCTTGGGAAAGGTATGCATCCAACTCTTTCCCTCAATAGCTATGGGTAGATAGTTGGCGCAGATTGGGCTCTTTAACCTGCCGGGTTAGCTCAGTCGGTAGAGCGTTCGGCTAGAAATCACAAGGTTCCTAGTTCGATACCGGTCCTCGCCAACTCAGCGTTATGAGTAGCACAGGGATCTGTGCGGTAAAGTAAGGAGCTGATGGTAGGTGTGGCGCTTCCACCTCAGATGCAAAAACAATCTCCTTGGTTTAGCGCTATTGAAAAAAGTGATAGACTCCCTCGCTGATTGGCTGATACAACTTTAGGCCACTGACAACTTTACTTTTTACTTTTTAGGCAACCAGTCTAGGAGAAGCAACTGAAAAAATTCAAACTGTTTAAACTCTGCTTAAGAAAGTGTATAAAATTAATGGTTAACCGCATGGGAAGCAGAAGAGAAGAGGCGGATATGACATTAAGGAATGAGAGTACAACGAATCAAAATGCACACAGGTTCTAATATATAAAAGGTAACAAGAGACGAAAAGTGTTCAGGTTTAGTTCGGACAGGCTTCGCGAGGTTTAATAACTTCTTTAGAAGCTAGCGGCACTCCTCGTTTAGGTATACGCCGTAATGTTATTATGGGTTTGTTTAAGATATTTAGGGTGTTTAGGTTGCAAAAGTTTATTCTGCTAGCAGCTATTGACTGCAAGGTATCAAAGTGTGAAGCTTGTCCGTTGCTTTTTGCGCAAATTAGTTTGTCGGCTCCCTCAGTTGTTTCCTGGTGACATTGGTAATTGGGCTGTCAGCCGTCATGGGTCAAAAGATAGCAATTCTCTTTAGAAGCCGGTTTTGTTAACATGGTAGAAGGTCGTCGTGGGTTTCTCTGTCAGAACCTAGTTCATAGGGAGAGATAGAGCAAAGCTCTACCTGTAGTAGTCAGAAGGATACGCCAAGGGGAGAGGGACGCGTGAGTGCCGGTCCCCGAACTGACCCTAGGAAGGGTTCAACTAGAAAGAGGAAGAATTACTAATGGTCAGGGTATTTATGAGATCACCCCTGACGGTGATGATGGTGGCTGCTGCTGCTGCTGCTGCTGCTGCTGTAGTCCTAAGGCCTAAGTCTGGTGTAAGACCGTAGTATTATATAAAATTTCAATAAGTGAACCTTGTGTCCCATCCTCTCTTGTGCAGAGGGATTGGTGAATATGTACAGTGGATCATATTAGGGTTTTGTAACTTTTAAAACAGATTTCTCCTTGAAATAAAAGCAGTACTAGCAGAAGTAATGATGAATTTTGGCAATGACGCCAGCAATAGCTACATGGTTCCAAAATTTGTTTGTCTATGTATGATCTTTTATTGGCCCAATTTGTATGGATGAGAATGATCGAGGCATTCTTCATTTTTTTGGTCGGTAGTATGTTGAATGTGATGTGCCATTAACGCCATTATTGACAACTGTCAAAATGAGGTTACTCCACGCCTAACTGATTAGTTTGTTTTGGTTTTCATTGGATTTTATGGTATGTCAACCTTGTTGGATTTTTTATGCTGAAAACGTTTTGTTCTATTCATGCTTGATGGGATTCAAAATTTTTTTTTTAACTCATTTTTTTAACAACATTTTTTAAAAATCATTTTTCCTATTTAATCCATAGATGGGACCCTAAAGGAACTACCACTTTGGGCAGATTGGACATAGAAGTAATGGCAATGAAGGTGTACTCCACACTCCCAGAGCTCTAAATTGGAACCTCATCATTAGATTTCAGTTTAACGTCATACTCAGGGCATCAACACCCTCAGCCAGCCTTTCTAGCTCATATATGATAAAAATGGTTGGGGTTTGCTATAAGGGTAATAGGATTGGGACTCATTTTAGGTGCTAAGGCTTGATGTGACCAGCTGACTGATCAGTTTAAATAAGGCCACCAGGATTCCATCCTTAAGTATTATTGGGGCGACACTCATCGTCAACAGGGCCCCATTGGGGAATTTTACACCTCTGTAGAAGTACAGTTGGTGTATTCTACAGCCAGTTTACAGGGCGGTCATTGTGTATATGTTGTATTGGCTGTATCACTGTTATTCCACCAATCAATATTGGGAAAAAGATATTGGTGCCTAGGGCTTGACGTGTCCACGATGATTGGGGGGGCCTTTCTGACCCATTGCTAACTGAGCTCTCACAGTCACTGTTTGATCTTAATAGATGTTTAGCCTTCGATAGATGTCAATGAATGTAATTATTTCCATATGGGTGAGTTCAATAAGATGTGTCCTTTGATATTGATGTTTATTTTGCCAGACTGTTTGATACTGTGTTATTTTTGCAGACTGCTTTGATACAGTAATGTTATTGTGCCAGACTGCTTTGATATCTGATGTTATTTTGCCAGACTGTTTGATATCTTGTTTATTTTGCCAGACTGCTTTGATAACTGATGTTATTTTGCCAGACTGCTTTGATATCTAATGTCTATTGTGGCCAGACGCTTTGATATCTAATGTTATTTTTGCGACTGCTTTTGATATCTAATGTTATTTTTGCCAGACTGCTTTGATATCTACATGTTATTTTCCAGATGCTTTGATACCAGAATGTTATTTTGCAGCTGCTTTGATATCTATGTTATTTTGCAGACTGCTTTTGATCCTGAGTTATTTTGCCAGACTCACTTTGTATCTAATGTTATTGTGCCAGACTGCTTTGTATATCTTAATGTTTTTTTTGCCAGCTGCTTTGATACATGATGTTATGTGCCAGACGATTTGATATCTACTGTTATTTTGCAGAACTGCTTTTGATAACTGATGTTATTTTTGCCAGACTGCTTTGATACCTATGGTTATTTGCAGACTGCTTTGATATCTATGTTATTTTGGCCAGACTGTTTGATATCTAATGATTATTTGCAGACTGCTTTCGACTATCTTGAACATATATTATAGTAGCAGTGCTTTCTAAAACTTTTGAAAGTGCGGACGATTGAAGCTTTTTAGATCTATGCAACGGACTGGCGTATAAAGTTAGAAAGATTTGTAAACTTCAAATATAATTATCTTATGCGGCATGTTAAATTAGTTTTATTTAATACAGAAATTATATCAACTAAACTAAAATCCAGTGGTACAGCCATATGAAAGTGAGACTGCTTCTATTTGTCAAGTCTTGGATCGATATAAGAGAGTGCCACATATAATGTTTTATGTTTCAGTAAGTGACAAGGACTTTTTCTTTGAGATAAGGTGGTAGTGCTGAATTTCAAAAAGAAAATAGGTTTTCTAATGTTTTTTCGAGATAGACTGATATCAGCACAGGGCGCATCGTCAGTTATATTATTAACTGGTTTCATAGGGGGGTTTTGTGTCTTCCAACATAAAACGCGTCCACCAGTCGAATCTGATAGAGTTGATCAAACTTAACTCGTGCTTTTGTTCAACGCCAAAGAAAATGGCTTTAAATAGAGTAATGCAATGCAGTCTCGGCTCTGTAATCTGGTTTGGCTATTTACAGCCAATCAGTCGTTCAGATATTTTTTTATAATCAGGATCGCGTGGCTCGACATTTTTTTAAATAAATCTTGCATAGCTGAGATGAATATTCTTGTGGTAAAGTTTAATGGAGAATAAAACAAAAAAAATATTGCATTGGATATGTTGTTTTTTTGTTTTTTTTTGTTTTTTACGGATATCACCTCAGTGGGTATTAATGCGTAGTTTTGAAATAATCAATCTTAATGGATAATACAATTTTTTTATAAATACATTTTTCTATTTAACATAGGATGGGATCCTACAGGTTACTACACTCCGGGTCAGAGTGACAGGGAGCAATGGTGATGAATGGGTGCTCCACAATTCCCCAAACCGGACCTCACCATCAGATGCGTTTAACGTCATTCCAGGACTATAGACCGCCAGCACCCTTTTCTAAGACCCTATGATAAAAAATGATATGGTGAGACGAAAGGAATGTAAGTAATAATAATTGAAAGCCTTGTTTTCAAATAATGACTTTTTTATTCTTCTTCCCTTTTCTTTATACACACAAGTAGCAACAAATAGCAAACCGTGGTAAGAGCAGAAACTGAACAAAATTAATGTAATTTTAGAATATATTTCAATTTAGTTTATATAATACAGTTGCAATACTTCAGAACTATACAAATTTTTTAACAAAATCATGTGTGCACTGTGGACGGGGCAAGGTAATACTATATATAATATATATATATATATATATTATATAATAGATTTTGGAATGTTTCAAATCTTTTTATTGCATTCTTATTTAGTTTCATTAGCCTTTCTATTTATAAATATTTTATTCATTAAAACTTTAATACTTGCACCCGGAGGGTGCATATTTGCTAGTATAAATAATTAATACATAATTTATACAACAATGCTTCTAAAAAAAAACATCCAAAAATTTATATACTATAATATATATATATATCTATATATATATACGTATTACTGCCGGTCACGGTGCTACACTGATTTTTTAAAATTTGTATAGTTTCTGAGTATGCAACTGTATATATAAATAAAATTGGAATTATATTTCTAAATACATTAATTTTGTTCATTTCTGCTCTTTACACGGTGGCTATTTTTTTGGCCTACATTGTGTTATAAAAAAGGAGAAGAAAATAAAGTCATTATTGAAACAAGGCTTCTCATTATTATTACTTACATTCTTTCTGTCTCACATATTCATTTTTTTATGCTATGGGTGCTAGAAGGCGGTGGTGCGGGTTATATGTCCTGGATGACGTTAAACTCTATTGATGGTGGAGGTTCCGGTTTGGGAATGTGGAGCACCCATTCATACCATTGTCTGGTCCTCTGCCGGAGTGGTCGACTTTAGGATCCCATCTATGGGTAAATAGAAAATGTATTTATAAAAAAATTGTATTATCATTTCAAGAGTTGATTTATTCAAAACTTTATCGGCATTAAATGACACTGAGGTTGATATGCGTAAAACAAAAAAACAAAATCACATATCCATGCAATATTTTTTTTGTTTTACTTCTTCCATTAAACTTACACAAGAATATCATCTCAGCTATGAATGATTTTATTTTAAAAAATGTCTAGCACGCGATACTGATTATACAAATACTCTGAACGTGATGGCTGTAGAATTAGCCACAGATGTACAGAAGGCCGAGGACTGCATTGGATACTATTTAAAGCCTTTTCTGTTGGCTTGACAAAAAGGCAGGAGTTAGAGTTTGATCAACTCTAACAGATTGACTGTGACCGGGGTTATTATGTTGGAAGACACAAAACCCTATAAACAGTTAACAATATAACTGCCGATGCTCCTGTGCTGATTAGTCAGTCGTATCTCGAAAACATAGAAACTAATTTTCTTTGTAAATTTCAGCAGCTACCACCTGATTTCAAGAAAAAGTCTTGTCACTACTGAAACAAAACATTATATGTGGGCACTCTCTTACATCGAGCCAAGACTGACAAATAAGGCAGTCTCACTGTTCCATTGGCTGTACCTGGATTTTAGTTTTTATATTGGATGATAAGATTTCTGTATTAAATAAGCTAATTTTACATGCTGCATAGATAATTTAATATTTGAAGTTTAAACAATTCTTAACTTTATACGCCGGTTCGTGATAGATCTAAAAGTGTCAATGCGTCCGCACTTTAAAAGTTTGAGAGCATGCTCTAATAATATATGTCTAATATGTTCGAAGCAGTCTGCAAATACATTAGGATATCAAAGATCTGGCAAAATAACATTAGATATCAAGCAGTCTGGCAAAATAACATAGGTATAAAGCAGTCTGAAAATAAAATCAGTTATAAGCAGTCTGCAAAATACATTAGATATCATAGTCTGGCACATACATCAGTATCAAGCGTCTGGCAAATACATTAGATAAGCAGTCTGGCAAATAAATTAGATATCAAGTAAGTCTGGCAAAATAGCATCAGGTATCAAGCAGTCTTGCAAATAAATTAGATATCAAAGCAGGTGGCAAAATAAACATCTGGTAACAAAGCAGTCTGGCAAATAAATTAGATATAAAGCATCTGGCAAAATAACATTAGATATCAAAGAGTCTGGCAAAAAACATAGATTCAAAGCGTCTGGCACAATACATAGTATCAACAGTCTGGCAAATAACATAGTATCAAAGAGTCTGGAAAATAACATTAGATATCAAAGCAGTCTGGCAATAAGCATCAGATATCAAGCAGTCTGGCACAATAACATCTGGTTAAGCAGTCTGGCAAATAACATCAGGTTATGCAAGCAGTTGGCAAATAAATCAGATATCAAAGCGGACACATCTTATTCGAACTCACCATTGGAAATAATAACTTCATTGACTCTATCTGAAGGTAACCTCTATAAGATCAACAGTGACTGGTGAGAGCTCAGTTAGGCAAGTAGGGTCAGAAAGGCCCTCCAATCAATCGGTTGGACACGCAAGCCCTAGCACAAATATTTTTTTCCAATATGATTGTGAATAACAGTGTACAGCCATAACGACATGAATAAGCAATGACCGGCTGTAAATGGGTGTAGAATACACCAACTGTACTTTCTACAGAGGTGATAAATTCCCGCAATGGGGCCCTGTTGACGAATGAGTGTCGCCCATAATATTAAGGATGGAATCCTGGTGGGCTTATTTAAACTGATCAGTCAGCTGGTCTCATCAGCCTTAGCACATATATG
Organism: Doryteuthis pealeii; assembly: GCA_023376005.1. Classification (NCBI taxonomy): domain Eukaryota; kingdom Metazoa; phylum Mollusca; class Cephalopoda; order Myopsida; family Loliginidae; genus Doryteuthis; species Doryteuthis pealeii. The sequence continues at coordinate 76,548,068 of CM042168.1, forward strand.
TTGTCCAATCCATTACCTTATAGAAACAAACCATTTTTATCTATATGAGCTAGAAGGCGTGGCTGAGGGTGTTGATGCCCTGAGTATGAGTTAAACTGAATCTAATGGATGAGGTTCCAATTTTGAGCTCTGGGAGTGTGGAGTACACCTTATTGCCATTCTTTATGTCCAGTGCCAAGTGGTAGTTCCTTTAGGGTCATCTATTGGATTAATAGGAAAAATGAGTTTTTAAAAATGTGTTAAAAAATTGAGTTTAAAAAAAAATTTTGAATCCCATCAAAGCATGAATAGACAAAACGTTTTCAGCATAAATAATCAATACAGGGTTGCATACATAAATCCAATGAAACCAAACAAACTAATCATTAGGCGGTGAGTAAACTCATTTTGGACAGTGTCAATAATGGCGTTAATGCACATCACAATTCAACATGCTACCGACCCAAAAAATGAAGATGCCTGACATCTCATCGCTACAAATTGGGCCATAGAAAGATGCTCATAGACAACAATTTTTTGGCAACCATGTAGCTATTGCTGGCGTCATTGCAAAATTCATTACTTTGCTAGTACTGCTTTTATTTCAAGGGAGGTAAATGCTGTTTTAAATTATACAAACCCTAATATGTCCACTGTACATATTTCATCCAATCTCTGCAAAGGAGGATGGGACACAGGTCAGCTTATGAAATTTTATATTAATACTCGGTCTACACAGATAGGCTTAGGG
>CM042168.1:76548897-76608897 GCA_023376005.1 Doryteuthis pealeii
AACTTTATCCCTTATTTAACCTCAATTATTAATAAAAATTGTTTTACATTATTCTATACTGTTAAACCATACTACATACTATCAACATGCAATTTATTTATTATACAACAAATAGCGGTTTACATGCTGGAACGGGAAGGCTAAGTTTGCATATGATATTAAAAAAATGTGATCTACAGAACAATATGGTTTAGTCATTACGGTTTCAACTGTTTGGTTTTATTATGAATATTAGGCAAAAATCTCTTCATATGCACGATCTTAAATGAAATTCCATTAACAATAAAAAAATAACTGTCATTTTATCTTACTTTCTCTTTAACCTAATACTAAATCTAGAAAAATAAACAATGAAAGATGAGAGTGATGGAAGAGTAAATTCAGATAGCATATATTTTTCGATTATATCCCCCTCTGTTTTCAAACATTTTTATCTGCACTTCTATTTAGTTTCATTAGCCTTTCAATTTATACAGATATTTATTACATTTTAAAACTCTTAAATACTTTGCACCCGGGAGGGTGCATATATTGCTAGATAAAATAATATACATACTTTATACAACAATGCTTCTAAAAAAAAAAACATCCAATATATATATATTATATAATATTATACTATATATATAGTATACCTGCCGGTCCACAGGTGCTACACATGATTTTTAAAATTTTGTATAGTTCTTGAAGTATTGGCAACTGTATATATAAACTAAAATTGGAAATATATTTCTAAAATAACATTAACTCTTTGTTCATTTTCTGCCTTTACTCAACGGTGGCTATTTTTTTGCCTACATTGTGTTATAATCAAAAACGGAATGAAGAACAAAAACAAGTCATCTACTTTCGAAATACCTACAAAGGCTTCTCAGATTCTATTATTACTTACATTCCTTTCTGTCTCACATTCCATTATCATATGGGGTGCTAGAGGCGGTGGCTGCGGTCTAATATAGTCCTGGGAATGACCGTTAACTCTATTCTGATTGGCTTGACGGTATCCGGTTTCGGGGAATTGTGGATCATACCCATTGCAATCACCCAATGATCTCTCGCTAGGTCCAACTTCGACCCTGGTAGTGTTGTACCTCGTAGGGTACTGCATCTTATGGGTTAAATTAGAAAAGTCATATTACGTCAACCGTATTTAGTAAATATAAATTGTTGATCATTATCATTAAGAATTTGATTTATTTCAAAAAACTTATCGGCATTAAATGACCCATGACGGTTGATTATGCCGCAAAACAAAAAAACAAAAAATCACATATCCATGCAATATTTTTCTTTCCGATTTTACTTCCCATTAAACTTTACACCAGAATATCATCTCAGCTATGCCAATTGATCTTTATTCTTAAAAAATGTCTGAGGCCACGCGATCCGATTATAAAAAACTACTCTGAACGATATTGGCTGTAGAATTTAGCCAAACTTCAGATGTACAGAGGCCGAGGACTGATTGCATACTCTATAAAGCCATTTTCTGTTGCGTTGAACAAAAAGGCAGCAGTAGAGTTTGATCAACTCTAACCCAGATACTGACTGGTTGGACCGGGTTAATTATGTGGAAAGACACAAAACCCCCCTATGAAACCAGTTAATAGCATTATAACTGACGCACATGCTGCCCTGTGTGCTGATTAGTCAGTCGTATCTCGAAAAACATAGAAACCTAATTTTCTTTTTGTAAATTTCACACTACCACCTATGATCTTCAAGCAAAGCCTTGTTCAACTTTACCTGAAAACAAGAACATTTATGTGGACTCTCTTATATCGAGCCAACAGACTTGAAAAAGAGCAGGCTCTCACTGTTCCCATTGGCGTACACTGGATTTTAGTTTATATTGATGATAGATTTCTGTATAAATTAAAGCTAATTTTACATGCCTTGCATAGATAATTTATATTTGAAGTTTAATCAAAATTCTTTAACTTTATACGCCGGTCCGGCATAGATCTAAAAAGTGTCAATCGGTCCGCACTTCAAAAGTTTGAGAGCACTGCTCTATTTAATATTATGTCAAGATATGTCGAAGCAGTCTGGCAAAATAACATTAGATATCAAAGCAAAGCTCTGGCAAATAAACATGATTCAAAGCAGTTCTGGCCAAAATAACATCAGGTATCACAAGCAGTCTGGCAAAACATAAAATTCAGTTATCAAAGCAGTTCTGGCAAAATAACTAGCTCAGGTATATCAAATACAGTCTGTCACATATACACATCAGGTATCAAAGCAGTCTGGCAATACACATTAGATATCAAAGCAGTCTGGCACAATAACATTAGAATCTAAAGCATCTTTGGGCAAAATAACATCAGGTATCAAAGCAGTCTCGGCAAAATTAACATTAGATATTAAAGCAGGCTCGGCACACATAACATATCAGGTATTCAAATCAAGGCTTGGCAAATAACATTAGATCCAAAGCAGTCTTGGCACAATAACATGTTCAAAGGCAGGCTAGCAAAAATACATCAGGTATCAAAGCAGTCTGCAAATATAACATATAGATATCAAAGCAGTCCTGGCACAACTAACATCAGGTATCAATCAGGCTGGGGCAAATATAACATTAGATATTCAAAGCAGTCTTGGCACAATAACATTATCGATTACCAAAGCAGCGCCTGGCAAATACATCAGTTATCAACAAGCAGTCTGGCAACAATTAACATTAGATATCAAAGACAGCTCTTGGCAAAAAACGATTAGATATCAAGCAGTCTGGCACATAACATTAGATATCAAGAGCAGCCTCTGGCAAAGATAACATTTAGTATCAAAGCAGTCTGGCAAAATAAAAGATATCAAAGCAGTTGGCCCACAATAACATTAGATATCAAAAAGTAGTCTTGGCAAATAACATTCAGTATCAAAGCCAGTCTGGCAAAATAACATTAGATATCAAAGCAGGCTGGCAAAATAAACACTGGTATCAAAGCAGTCTGGCCCAAAATAACATTATATATCAAAGCAGTCTGGCAAAAAACATTAGATATCAAAGCAGTCTGGCAAAATAACATTAGATATCAAAGCAGTCTGGCACAATCAACATTAGATATTCAAAGCAGTCTGGCAAAATAACATCAGTTATCAAAGGCAGTCTGCAAAATAACATTAGATATTCAAAGCAGTCTGGCCAAAAATAACATCAGATATTCAAAGCCAGTCTGCACAATAACATTGGCTATCAAAGCAGATCTGGCAAAATAACATCAGGTATCAAAGGCAGTCGGCAAAATAACATCAGATAATCAAAGCGGGACACATCTTATGAACTCACCCATATGGAATTAATTACATTTCATTGACATCTATCTGAAGGCTAAACATCTATTTAAGATCAAAACAGTGACTGTGAGAGCTCAGTTAGGCAATGGGTCAGGAAAAGGCCCCCTCCAATCAATCGGTTGGACACGTTTCAAGGCCTAGCACCAATTATTCTTTTTTCCCAATATGTGGTGGGAATAACAGTGATACAGCCAATACACATGATACAGCCATGACGCCCTGTAAACTTTAGGGCCTGTAGAATACACCAACTGTTACTTCTACAAGAGGTGTAAAATTCCCCCAATGGGGCCCCTGTTGACGATGGAGTGTCGCCCCATAAGTACTTAAGGATGGAATCCTGGTGGGCCTTTATTTTAAAACTGACAGTCAGCTGGTCACATCAAGCCTTAGCACCTTATATGATTCTGTCCAATCCTATTACCCTTATAGCAAACCCCCAACCATTTTATTCATATATTGAGCTAGAAGGCGGTGGCTGGGGTGTGTGATGCCCTGCAGTATGCACGTTAAACTGAATCTTAATGATGAGGTTCAATTTTAGAGCTACTTGGGGAGTGTGGAGTACACCTTCATTGACCAGTTACTTCTTATGTCCATCTGCCCCAAAGTGTAGTTTCCTTAGTCCCATCTATGGATTAAATAGGAAAAAATGAGTTTTTAAAAAATGTGTTAAAAAATTGAGTTTAAAAAAAAAATTTTGAATACCATCAAGGCAGAATAGAACAAAACGTTTTCAGCATAAAATTAACCAACAAGGTTGACAACCAGTAAAACCAATGAAACCAAACCAAAACTAATCAGTTAGGCGCGTGAGTAACCTCATTTTGACAGTGTCAATAATTGGCGTTAATGGCACATTCACATTCAACATAGCTACCGACCCAAAAATGAAGAATGCCTCGATCATCTCATCCATACAAATTGGGCCAATAGAAAGACTCGACTACATAGACAACAATTTTTGGCATACCATTAGCTATTGCTGCCGTCATTGCCAAAAATTCAATTACTTCTGTATACTGCTTTTATTTCAAGGAGGTAAATGCTGTTTTAAAAGTTACAAAACCCTAATATGATCCCACTGTACTATTCACCAATCCTCTCCACAAGGAGGGATGGGACACAAGGTCACTTATTGAAATTTTATATTAATACTACGGTCTACACAGACTTAGGCCTTTAGGGGACTTGTCAGTCGCAGACAGCAGCAGCAGAAGCAGCAGCCACCATCATCACCGTCAGGGGTGATCCTATAATAGCCTGACATTAGTAATTCTTCCTCTTCTAGTTGTAACCCTTCGAGGGTCTAGTTCGGGGACCGGCACTCACGCGTCCCTCATCCCCTTGGCGTATCCTTCATGACTACTACAGGTAAGGCTTTGCTCTATCTCTCCCTATGAACTAGTTCTGACAGAGAACCCACGACGGACCTTTCTACCATGTTAACCAAACCCGGCTTCTAAAGAGAGATTGCTATCTTTTTTGGACCCATGACGGCTGACAGCCAATACCCAATGTCACCAGGATAACAACTGAGGGAGCACAAACTAATTTGCAACAACGACAAGCTTCACACTTTTGATACCTTTGCAGGCAATAGGCTGCTAGCAGAATAACTTTTGCAACCTTAAACACCCTAAAATATCTTAAACAAACCATAATAACATTACGGCTTATACCTAAACGAGGAGGTGCCGCTAGCTTCTAAAGAAGTTATAAACCCGCGAGCCTGTCCGAACTAAACCTGAACACTTTTCTTCTCTTGTTGTACCTTTTATATATTAACCTGTTGCGCATTTTGATTTCGTTGTACTCTCATTCTTAATGTCATATCCGCCTCTTCTCTTCTGCTTCCCATGTCGTTAACCATTAACTTTTTATGACACTTTCTTAAGCGCAGGTTTAACAAGGTTTGAATTCAGTTTTGCTTCTCCTAGACTGGTTGCCTAAAAAGTAAAAAGTAAAGTTGTCGGAGTTGGCCTAAGTTGGTATCCGCCAATCAGCGAGGGGAGTCTATCACTTTTTCAATAGCGCTAAACCAAGGAGATTGTTGTCTTGAGTGGAGCGCCACACCTACCTCAGCTCCTTACTTTACCGCACAGATCCTGTTGCTCTCATAACGCTGAGTGCGAGGACCGGTATCGAACTAGGAACCTTGCTGATTTCTAGCCGAACGCTCTACCGACTGGAGGCTAACCCGGCAAGGTTAAAGAGCCAATCTGCCCAACTATCTACCCATAGCTTGAGGGGAGAAGAGTTTGGATGCATACCTTCCCCAAGGTAGTGTACTATGTAAAATGTAACAGGCTCGTCCAGAATTTGAATCAAGTCAAAGAGTCCATTTTCTATGACGCTAACCATACACTATGCGGCTCCACATAAGACCTCATATAGCATATTGTACTCAGGCCTGACCAGGAGTCTAGCATAATATTGAAATGGAGGGCAGCAAAGAAGAGTGACAAAACTAAGAAAAAGAGTAAAAGATTACAGTTACAGGGAGAAGATTAGAGAAATTAGGATTAACTACTTTACTAGGAAGAAAAATGAGAAGTGATTTAACTTTCAAAATTAATAAATGAAATTTCTAATTTATTTAGGTATTTTTTTTAAAAATTGAGTGTAATAGTGGATTGAGGGCATACAAAGAAGAGTGACAAAATTAAATAAAAAGAGTAAAAGATTACAGTTTCATTCATTTGAAATAAACTCACACCTAAAAAAAAAACAACTACAACAATAATCTCCTGAAGCCACCATGGACATGGTGAAAGCGCTTGGGTACAAAATTATGAGCACCTCCTCTACCATCTGGAGACTGATATAAGAAAACGCCAAGAAAACTTGAATGTATAACATATAAAGGTCATCAAGAAGAAATATTCAGTGTTTTAATAAAACCTGCTTAAATGATAACTTGCTACCAATATATATATATATAAATATATTATATATTATAATATATAATATAAATATATATATTATATGTAGTATATTAAGAAAAATTGAAAAACACAGGTTTAATAATGTTAAGTGGTAAGTTTATTGGCCGATGCTGCAGTGTTTCGATCTATTAATTAGATCATCTTCAGGGCATTTGTTGGTATATGGAAGGTAAAAAAATTTTTATCACAGAATAACGAGAAAAGCAAGTGATGTCCTTGTTTATCAGTCTGTTCAAATTTGAAGTCTGAAAAAACGCTGAAAAAGTGGACAGTTTGAAATATGACGTCAAATATTCATTTGCGGTGTGAGTATTTGAGTGTGTAAGTGTGTGTATCGAAAAAGCATATATATATATGTACCAATTCCTATGCACAAATAGGATATGAACCATATCAATTTCTCAAGCAGAGTTTAACAGGTTTGAATTCAGAGTTTTCTTTCTCCTAGACTGGTTGCCTAATTAAAGTTAAAGAGCCCAGTCTGCCCTATTTATTTACCTGGAAGGAAATTGTTGTATTCATTCTTCCCAAATGTATATATATATATAATATATATAATATATATATACCAAACCCCCTGACAAGCAGGATGTGACACAAGGGTGATTTTTTAGCAGAGTTTAACAGGTTTGAATTTCAGAGTTTTCCTTCTCCTAGACCGGTTGCCTAACAAAGTTAAAGAGCCCAGTCTTCCCTTACTATTTACCAAAACAGAGAAAGAAAGAAGAGCTAAAAAGAAGAATGAAAGCATTAATAAAAGAAAGAAAGAAAAAGAAAGAAGAAAGAAGGTACAAATGAAGAAAGAAAGAAAGAAATAATTAATAGAAGAAATAAAGAAGAGATATAAAAAAGAAAAAGAAGAAGATAGAGAAGATAAAGAAAAAAAGAAAGAATAATTTGAGAAAGAAGACAGAAAGAAGAAGAGAATTTGGTCGCATGATAAAAAAAAAAAAAAAGAAATAAGAATTAAATATTCCGATGACCAAACAAATAAGACCTCATAAAATACGTCTTAAACTAAATCAAGTGGTATAGGACACAAAAGAAATTTACTCATGAGTCTCCACTCATTCAGTTTCCTTGTTCAACAATTATTTAGGTTCCGGCTCTACGAGTATGTGTAAGTTTTTCTTCTGTGTTTTTTTATTTATACCACAAAGAGCTATTCATTGTACTTAAAAGAAAACGTATATATTTACCAACCACTCCTCACTTACATACATACCAACTGCCCCTTATATATGTATAGATAGACAATATCCTGTTTGCCATACATAGTTCGATAGTGCAGTATTATCAGACTATTTCCTTGTTCCAAATAAAGATTGTACATCCTTTTTCCTCCCCAATTCAATCCTATCTCTTCAATGTAGATCCTTGCATCTCAATTGGCCACAGCCAAACAATACTTTTCTAAATATTGTATATTTTATATAGAGCATATGTTAACTTTCTATATTAATATCTTTCAAACTTATCTTGACTTGACCTGTTATCAGGGCCTAGAATATGCCGAATGCATCCTCTGCAGAGGGGTAAAAACCCTGCCCAAAAAGGAGTATCCTTTTTTGGACACTGTTAAGGGAAAGTTATCTCCCCACAGGCAAAACTACTTTTCTAAATATTGTAATTTTTATATAGAGCTTATGTTAATTTTCTATATTAATATTTTTCAAACTTAACTTTACCTGTTATCAGGGCATGCAATATGCTGAATGTATCCCTGTAGAGGGTAAACCTGCCTTGCCCAAAAAAGGGGTGTTCAGGGTATGACACTGTTAGGGGAGAGTTATCAATAATTATGAGGAAGTGCATCCCGGTCTCCTGCCTCAAAAAATTGCTACCCGGTGACTATCAAATAACAACCCCAGCTGTCATAATTTCTTGTTTATTTATCGTAATTTGTCGTAATCTTGTTTAGATATGAAGATGGATATATAGTTTGGAATAGACTGAGATAGATAGATAAACAAACAAAATAATATAGATAGATATAAACAAATGGAGTTAGATAGATATTTTCGACAAGTAAATGTATTTTTTTTGGGGGGGTCGCCTCTTTTTTTTGTCATATTCTTGTTTATTTAAACAAGACATTAAACAAACATTGAATTAAAAAAATCTTAGTATTTAAAGTAATATAGATAAAATATGAACAAATTGAGATAGATAGATAGATACGAAGATGGATAGTTGAATAGACTGAGCTGGGTCGTTATTTTAATAGTCACCAGGTAGCATTTTGAGGCAGAGACCGGGACGCACTTCTCATAAATTACAGGTTATCTTCCCACAGCCAAACAACTTTTTCTAAATATTGTATATTTTATATAGAGCATATGTTAACTTTCTATGTTAATATCTTTCAAACCTTATATTAACTTGACCTACCACATTATACACATTAGTGAAATAGATCACTAATTAGGTTTGGTTGGTTGGGTTTTACGGCATGTCAACCCTTAGGTTTTTTATGCTGAATACTTTTTATTGTAAAAAAAAAATGTTTAATGCTGACAAAGTTTTGAACTAATTTCATTTTTAATGGATAATACAATTTTGTTCATAAACTCATGTTTTCTCTTTAACCCATAGATGGGACCTAAAAGGTACTACCACACTGGGTCAGAGTGGATCAGGGAGCAATGGTGATGAAGGGGGTGCTCCACTACTAATTAGGACTGAGCCTATTCTAGTAGTGACCACCCCAAGGGGAGTTTAACAGGTTTAAATTCAATTTTCCTCCTCTAGACTTTAATAATTATATTATATCATTGTATTCCATTATATTATTATATTGAGAATTTGGATTGATTGAAAAAATGAATCAGTATGGATGTAAACTCCACAAATTATCATTTTTGCAAAGTGGACTGGAGATGGCTTTATTCTCTAATACCATTTTAAGTGTATAATTCAAAAACCATCTTTCTATGATATGCTGTTTTTTCTGGGTTACTGTTGTATGATGGACTCTCCCATCGATTTCAACATAATGGTCCATCAACTTACATTGTCAATTTTTTTATTATTCATTTTTTTAATGTTTATTTTCTTTTCTTTTTTCTTTTATTTCTTTTCTTTTCTTTTTTTTTTTTTTTTTTTACTTTTGTTGTGCCTCTCAAGACACTTCAATCCAGCCAATGACTTGCAAACAATCCCGCAGGTAATGCAAGATGAGGGTCGTGAGGCTGAGTCCACTGAGTATTAGAAGTGTCCTTTCTCTTTGCCTTGCCATTTTTCAGAAGATCAATATTGCTGTTGTATATATACATACATATGCATATCTATTATTATCTAAAGCTGGTGAATCAATGTTTGTCTCCTATTTAGTTTGATGACACAACATTCCATATAAAAAATATTCCTTACTCTATGATTGAGTTAGAATCCATTTTAATTGGTTCTAATTAGTTGTAATTTGCAATTAAGTCAAAAATTGACCCATCTCTTACTTCACATTCTGTCACTTTGGGTTAGGGTTAGGGTTACTTTTATAATTTTTTTTTTTTTAAATCTAAAATCGTCTGTTAAAAAACCCAATATTTGACGGTGTAAAGAAAAACATGTCCTTTCTTAATCAAGATCAAAAAGGGGGGCCTAAGGTCATATGTCCACATTCTTTTTGGACCACCCAGTAAGAATGAAATAAAAGGGGCTGGATTTTTCAGATGCAATTGAAAAACTTAGTTTTTCGAATTTAATGCATTTTTGATTTTTAGATATCTTCGTGAATATAAATGAATCTTAATAATTTTTGCACAGAAAGCTAGACTCAGTAACAGTGAATATATATATATATATATATTATATATATAATATATATTTACTTTGATGTTAACTGTTTTATTTTCGTAATTTCCTCCGGACATTATACACACAGTGCTCTTTATATAAGTACTAGGTGGCTGGGTAGAAGGGGGGATACAAAAGAGTAGTTTGCTGATCCATTATTGTTGAAATCGAAAGTTGAATCCTCAAGGGATGCCCCATTAAAATCTTATGTAAAAAAGGACCTTGCGTTGATCCAGACACTCTGAAAAGAAAAATTAATGTTTCCTATTTAAAATACTAAATGCAAAAAAACAAACAAACAAAAAAACATTCCATGCTGTTATCATTTAAATTTATTCTTTAATTATCTTCACAAATTAAATTAAATCTTCATTATTTTTGTTCAAAAAGCAGATCTGGTAATAGTGAATGTGTATGTATTTATTTTGTCATTGATTGTTTTATTTTCATAGTTTCCTCCAGACATACATACACCAAACTGCCTTTATATATGTATAGTGGAAGGCATTCGCTGACAGGAATTAGATTACCTTACAGTGACAGCATTTTTATCCATCAGATCCTAGCTTCTCTGAAGGTTTTGAAGCTCATTGTTTGTTGCATAATTGTATTGTGGCATAGGATTTGACAATACTCTGTAGAGAGAATGCAAGGGCCAAGGGGAACTTTGACCCCAAAGGTAGGAATCTCGCGAGTCACATGATAACTAGTTAAGTAATCAGTTTCAACCTAAATGGCCAGCAGGACAGACGTGTTCTGTGGAGGTTGCTCAGTCTTGCGCAGTGAATGAAACGGGCAATAAAGCTTGATCAAAGACAAATATAGTCTTGTTAGTTATTTGCATGACTTGAAATGAAGCACTTTGACAAGAAGAATCTAGACCAATGGTTCTCAACCTTTTACCTAATGACCCCCTTTAATCCTATTTTACTTGGTGACCCTCCATAGCCATTCGTTGTTTAAAAATCCCATTGTATTTTTATAGTTAAATACATTTTACTTGCCTGGGTCCCAAAAAATGTTATATGACCCTGGTTGAGAACCACTGATCTAGACGATCAAGACAAAGAAAATAGAAAGAAGTAAAGGAACAGCACAGACGATCATGGCCGAAAGGAAGAAGATGATGAAGAAAAAGTAAGTCACAAAATCTGTCTGTCTGTCTGTCTGTCTGTCTGTCTCTTTCTCTATGTTGGTCCATCTCTCTATCCTCTTTTATTATCCGCAATGGTATAATAACAATATAATGCTCATGTATGGTATTCTTTTGATGATCCTAGCTCTTCTAAAATGTTTTTTGAGTGCTGGTATTAGCTCTCCTCTAATTTACTTTTGAAAGTTGATAATGAACAAACAATAGATATCCACTTCTGAGGTTTAATTTCATAGGAATGAATCACCACCCCTTAAATGCTTAACCAATTTTTTGCCCGCCTTACAGTCAGATATTATTTCATTTCCTTTCATTGTACAAATTTTCAAGTAGATTTAGCAATTTTGAAGTCTACTTGAAAATGATGCTTTTAAAATTGTCAGAATTGTTTCGGCTTACGATCAAGTCATGTTGAAGCACCAGTTCCCACTAGATCACCAAAGTTAGCAGCAATGAGCCTGTTCAGTACTTAGAGGGTGACCATTTAGAAAACAGCAGTACTGTAAGAAACCAAATATCAAAACGACTTGATTTGACATTAAATGATCCAAAAGTGTTGATATGTCATTAAAAAATGGTTATTTCCTATAACTCCAACATAAACAAAGGGAAACCACTCTTAACACTGATAAATTTTATTTTTTCTACTTCAAGAAAGCGGTCAAGGTTTATGCCACTGTAAAACTGCTTTCAGCTCTAAAATGGCTACACAAATCGTAACAGTTTAGTACAGTAATAAAAAATATCCTTCCTGTTTCCTTAAAAAATTATCATTCCTCCTAACTTCGATGTAATTAGGAATGGTAATTTTCACCTTTAGTTGTCAATTCTTAGCAAATAAGGCAATTAGATTACCTCCTTGACTTTCACTTTCACTTAAGCGGTAGCTATTTTGAAAGTAGAAAATCATTAAAAACTTTCGAAAACCATACAACTGCCATCTTTAACACAAATATCATAAAATGTATGTTCTTAATAACATTAGTTAATTTCAGATATTTTATGCTAGAAATTTAGCAACTGACTTTCACATTGAAAACAAGATGGTAGCCATTTGAAAGTGTCCGTGCCGAAATATACAAATCTTTAGAATCGTTTTTGAAAACAATACAACTGCACGCTTTAACACAAAATATCATAAAAGTTCTTAATAACCAATTAAGTTCATTTCAGACAATAGCACGTACAATTTTATGCTAGGAATTTTAACAACTAGGTGAAATTACCATAGAATGACATTTTTACTGATAAAAGATTTTACGAGTACGCTGTTGATCTCTGGCATATCGTCAAAAGAAAAGTAGGTACAAGGTCAATATACTTACACCGACATCAACCCCCAACCCAATGTTAAATAAAAATGTCTTTACTAAATGAACTATGCTACCAAGTTATGACCTAATTTGGTCTAACAACTTTTAGAAAAGCCTATTAACATTTCCTTTTCCCCACCCCCATCCCTAACAGGACAATTTCAATCTCTTCTTTGTTATTTGTTCAACAACATTTCATTTAGCCAAACTTTCTACGGCCTTCTTCAGCTGTTAGTTAACAAGATAACATCTGAGAATCTCTGCCCGCCCTGTCGGCTGGACGTTAAATGCACCGACTGCACCTCTGAGGGGGTTAAGACTCCCCCAATGGGACCACCTTGTTGGCCATGGGTGGCGGACCCATGATGCTTAAGGATAAAGACAGGTGGATGAGCAGTTATGACATGCAATACTCCACTTTGGCCCTATCTTGGCTAGACAGCGGTCTGATCAATCGGCGATCTACGTCAAGCCTAGCCCTATATGATTCCCAACCCTATTGCCCCTTTTTTATGGCAAGCCCCAACCCCTTTTTATCATATGGAGCTTAGAAAGGCGGTGGCTGCGGTCATCTACATGTCCTGGAATGACGTTAAACTCTATCTGATGGTGAGGTTCCTGTTTTTGAGGTTTTGGGATGTGGAGCACCCCTTCATCACCATTGCTCCCTGGTCCACTCTGACCCGGATTGGTAGTACCTGTTGGGTTCCATCTATGGGTAAATAAAAAATGTATTTATTAAAAAAATTGTATTATCCATTCAGAATTTGATTTATCTTCAAAACTTTATCGGCATTAAATGACCCACTGAGGTTGATATGCCGTAAAATAAAACAAAAACAAACATGAGAATCTCTTTACATAATTCTTAATAGAAAAAAAAGAAAACAAATTATTTCACCTATTGTAAACAGATATCTTCAAATTTGAATGATATTTATCTGTATTAGCAAAACAAAAAACACTCTCCGGCAGTGTAAAATTGATTTTTTAAAGATATTGCCTAAGGGGTAGAGAAGTTTTTAAAGATCACACTCCAATTTTAGATACTCTACAAATCTATTTAAAACGAAGGACCACATGACTTTAGCACCCCTTTTGCCGATCTCGATTCTTGGGGACATTTTTTCATTTACACCCATCAAAATCCGGTTAATGTTAACAGACGATTTTAGAGGTTATTTTGAAATTATTAAACTAACCCTAACCCGTAACCCCTAAAAACAACCGCCGATTCTCTCGTGTAAATGAGAAAGTTCCTTGTGAGTCGAGATACCGGAAGGGGTGCTAGACTCCATATGGTCCAAACTGACAAATATCTTAATTCTAGTGTAAAAAAAATTATTTTTTTCAAAAATTTTATCTCGAATTTATCCAAAGTATGTAAAAGGATTTTTTGCCACGCCCCTTTGTAAATAAAAAGAATGTAAACAAATCTTTGAAATCTTTGTATTTTTTAAATAACAGACATAAAATAGTCTCTCTCCTCTCAAATGAATATTTCTTTTCTAATAAATCAAATCTCAGAGTTAAATTCAAATTTCATTTCAAAACAAGATTTCGTTCTTTATTCTCAACATAGTTTCGGTTACCATTTAGAGGACCAACATCTCCATTTTAATAGATATCAATACTTGTCTTCCTAATTGAATGGACCGTTATCATCTTACAAACACCCTGTGGTGAGAACACTCATAAAAAAAATCGAATTTGGCGGATAAGTGACACCAAATAATCAGGATTTACATTTTTGCATTTCATTTTGGGCGATTTGGATGGTTCTCATTTTTTAATCAGAGGGTGTTGTAAGATGATAACGGTCATTCAATTAAGGAAGACAAGTATTGATATCTTATTAATAATGGAGATTTGGTCTCTAAATGTCTGTAACCGAAACTATGTCACTGCTTATGTCAGATTTCTGAAAATCATCAATACATAGAATAAAGAACAATCTTGTTTGAATGAATTTGAATTTAACTCTGAGAAATTTGATTTTATTAGAAAGAAAAAATATTCATTTGAATTTTGAGAGGAAAACTATTTTTATGTCTGTTATTTTAAAAAATACAAGATTTCAAAGATTTGTTTACATTCTTTTTTTATTTACAAAAGGGCGTGGCAAAAAATCCTTTTACATACTTTTGGATAAATTCGAGATAAAATTTTTGAAAAAAATAATTTTTTTTACACTAGAATTAAGATATTTGTTCAGTTTGGACCATATGACCTTTAGGCACCCCTTCCGTGATCTCGACTCACAAGGACACTTTTCTCATTTACACGGTAAAAATCCGGTTGTTTGTTAGGGGTTAGGGTTAGGGGTTAGTTTTATAATTTCAAAATAACCTCTAAAAATCGTCTGTTAACAATTAACCGGATTTTGATGGTGTAAATGGAAAAAATGTCCCCAAGAATCGAGATCGCAAAAGGGGTGCCTAAAGGTCATGTGGTCCTTCGATTTTAATAAGATTTTGTAGAGTTATCTAAAATTGAGTGTATCTTTAAAAACTTCCACCCCCTTAGGCAATATCTTTAAAAAATCAATTTTACACTGCCCGGAGAGTGTTTTTTGTTTTGCTAATACAGATAATATCTTATCAAATTTGAATATCTGTTACAATAGGTGAAATAATTTGTTTTTCTTTTTTTTCTATTAAGGATTATGTAAAGAGATTCTCATGTTTGTTTTGTTTTATTTTACGGCATATCAACCTCAGTGGGTCATTTAATGCCGATAAAGTTTTGAAATAAATCAATTCTGAATGGATAATACAATTTTTTTATAAATACATTTTTTTATTTTACCCATAGATGGGACCCTAACAGGTACTACCACTCCGGGTCAGAGTGGACCAGGGAGCAATGGTGATGAAGGGGTGCTCCACATTCCCCAAACCTCAAAAACAGGAACCTCACCATCAGATAGAGTTTAACGTCATTCCCAGGACATGTAGATCCGCAGCCACCGCCTTCTAGCATCCATATGATAAAAAGGGGTTGGGGCTTGCCATAAGGGCAATAGGGTTGGGAAAATCATATAGGTGCTAGGGCTTGACGTGATCAGCCGATTGATCAGACCGTCTGTCTAGCCCAAGATAGGGCCAAAGTGGAGTATTGCATGTCATGAACTGCTCATCCACCTGGTCTTTATCCTTAAGCATCATGGGTCGCCACCCATGGCCAACAGGTGGTCCCATTGGGGGAGTCTTACCCCTCTGCAGAGGTGCAGTCGGTGCATTCTAACGTCCCAGCCGACAGGGCGCAGAGATTCTCAGATGTTATCTTTGTTAACTAACAGCTGAAGAAGGCCGTAGAAAAGTTTGGCTGAAATGAAATGTGTGTTGACAATAACAAAGAAGAGATTGAATTGTCCTGTTAGGGATGGGGTGGTGGGGGAAAAGGAATGTTAATGGCTTTTCTAAAAGTTGTAGACAAATTAGGTCATAACTTGGTAGCATAGTTCATTTAGTAAAGACATTTTTATTTAACATTTGGTTGGGGGTTGATGTCTGGTGGTAAGTATATTGACCTTGTACTACTTTTCTTTTGACGATATGCCAAGGATCAACAGCGTACTCGTAAAATCTTTTATCAGTAAAAATGTCATTCCTATGGTAATTTTCACCTTTAGTTGTTAAAATTCCTAGCATAAAATTGTACGTGCGTATTGTCTGAAATGAACTTAATTGTTATTAAGAACACATTTTATGATATTTTTGTGTTAAAGCGTGCAGTTGTATGTTTTCAAAACGATTCTAAGATTGTATATTTCGCACCGGACACTTTCAAAATGGCTACCATCTTGTTTCAATGTGAAAGTCAGTTGGCTAAATTTCTAGCATAAAATTATCTGAAATTAACTTAATTGTTATTAAGAACACATTTTATGATATTTTGTGTTAAAGCATGCAGTTGTATTGTTTTCGAAAAAGTTTCTAATATTTTCTACTTTCAAAATAGCTACCGGCTTAGTGAAAAGTGAAAGTCAAGGGAGGTTAATCTAATTGCCTTATTTGCTAGGAATTTTGACAACTAAAGGTGAAAATTACCATTCCTAATTACATCGAAGTTAGGAGGAATGATAATTTTTAAGAAACAGGAAGGATATTTTTTTATTACTGTACTAAACTGTTACGATTTGTGTAGCCATTTTAGAGCTGAAAGCAGTTTTACAGTGGCATAAACCTTGACCCTTTCTTGAAGTAGAAATAAATAATTTATCAGTTAAGAGTGGTTTCCCTTTGTTTATGTTGGAGTTATAGGAAATAACCATTTTTTTAATGACATATCAACACTTTTTGGATCATTTAATGTCAAATCAAGTCGTTTTGATATTTGGTTTCTTACAGTACTTGCTGTTTCTTAAATGGTCACCCATCTAAGTACTGAACAGGCTCATTGCTGCTTAACTTTGGTGATCTAGTGGGAACTGGTGCTTTCAACATGACTTGATCGTAAGCCGAAACAATTCTGACAATTTAAAAGCATCATTTTTCAAGTAGACTTCAAAATTGCTAAATCTACTTGAAAAATTTGTACAATGAAAGGAAATGAAATAATATCTGACTGTACGGGCAAAAATTGGTTAAGCATTTTAAGGGGTGGTGATTCATTCCTATGAAATTAAACCTCAGAAGTGGATATCTATTGTTTGTTCATTATCATACTTTCAAAAGTAAATTAGAGGAGAGCTCTAATACCAGCACTCAAAAAAACATTTTTAGAAGAGCTAGGATCATCAAAAGATACCATACATGGAGCATTATATTGTTATATAACCATTGCGGATATATAAACAAGAGGGATAGAGAGAGTGGACCAACATAGAGAAAGAGACAGACAGACAGACAGACAGACAGACAGATTTGTGACTTACTTGTTCTTCATTCTATCTTCTTCCTTTCGGCCATGATCGTCTGGTGCTGTTTCCTTTACTTCTTTCTATTTTCTTTGTCTATGATCGTCTAGATCAGTGGTTCTCAACCAGGGTCGATATAACATTTTTTGGGACCCAGGCAAGTAAAATGTATTTAACTATAAAAATACAATGGGATTTTTAAACAACGAATGGCTATGGAGGGTCCACCAAAGTAAAATAGGATTAAAAGGGGGTCATTAGGTAAAAGGTTGAGAACCATTGGTCTAGATTCTTCTTGTCAAAGTGCTTCATTTCAAGTCATGCAAATAACTAACAAGACTTATTTGTCTTTGATCAAAGCTTTATTGCCCGTTTTCATTCACTGCGCAGACTGAGCCAACCTCCACAGAACACGTCTGTCCTGCGTGCCATTTAGGTTGAAACTGATTACTTAACTAGTTATCATGTGACTCGCGAGATTCCTACCTTTGGGGTCAAAGTTCCCCTTGGGCCCTTTGCATTCTCTCTACAGAGTATTGTCAAAATCCTATGCCACAATACAATTATGCAACAACATGAGCTTCATAAACCTTCAGAAGAGCTAGGATCTGATGGATAAGAATGCCTGTCACTGTAAGGTAATCCTAAATTCCTGTCAGCGAATGCCTTCCACTATACATATATAAAGGGCAGTTTGTGTGTATGTATGTCTGGAGGAAACTATGAAAATAAAACAATCAATGACAAAGTAAATACATACACATTCACTATTACCAGATCTTGCTTTTTGAACAAAAATAATGAAGATTTAATTTATATTTGTGAAGATAATTAAAGAATAAAATTTAAATGATAACAGCATGGAATTGTTTTTTTGTTTTGTTTTGTTTTTTTGCATTTAGTATTTTAAATAGGAAACATTAATTTTTCTTTTCAGAGTGTCTGGATCAACGCAAGGTCCTTTTTTACATAAGGATTTTAATGGGGCATCCCTTGAGGATTCAACTTTCGATTCAACAATAATGGATCAGCAAGACTACCTTTTGTATCCCCCCCCTTCTACCCAGCCACCTCTAGTACTTATATAAAGAGCAGCTGTGTGTATATATGTCCGGAGGAAATTACGAAAATAAAACAGTTAACATCAAAGTAAATATATATATATATATATATATATATATATATATATATATTCACTGTTACTGAGTCTAGCTTTCTGTGCAAAAATTATTAAGATTTCATTTATATTCACGAAGATATCTAAAAATCAAAATAGCATTAAAATTCGAAAACTAGTTTTTCAATTGCATCTGAAAAATCCAGCCCCTTTTATTTCAATTCTTACTGGGTGGTCCAAAAAGAATGTGGACCATATGACCTTTAGGCACCCCTTTTTGATCTTGATTAAGAAAGGACATGTTTTTCCTTTACACCGTCAATATCTGGTTGTTTTAACAGACGATTTTTAGATTTAAAAAAAAAAAAATTATAAAAGTAACCCCTAACCCTAACCCTAAAGTGACAGAATGTGAAGTAAGAGATGGGTCAATTTTTGACTTAATTGCAAATTACAACTAATTAGAACCAATTAAAATGGATTCTAACTCAATCATAGAAGTAAGGAATATTTTTATATGAATGTTGTGTCATCAAACTAAATAGGAGACAAACATTGATTCACCCAGCTTTAGTATAATAATAGATATGCATATGTATGTATATATACAACAGCAATATTGATCTTCTGAAAATGGCAAGGCAAAGAAGAAAGGACACTTCTAATACTCAGTGGACTCAGCCTCACGACCCTCATCTTTGCATTACCTGCGGGATTGTTTGCAAGTCATTGGCTGGATTGAAGTGTCTTGAGAGGCACAAACAAAAGTAAAAAAAAAAAAAAAAAAAAAAAAGAAAAGAAAAGAAATAAAAGAAAAAAAGAAAAGAAAATAAAACATTAAAAAAAATGAATAATAAAAAAATTGACAATGTAAGTTGATGGATCCATATATGTTGAAATCGATGGGAGAGTCCATCATACAACAGTAACCCAGAAAAAAACAGCATATCATAGAAAGATGGTTTTTGAATTATACACTTAAAATGGTATTAGAGAATAAAGCCATCTCCAGTCCACTTTGCAAGTAAATGATAATTTGTGGAGTTTACATCCATACTGATTCATTTTTTCATCATCCAAATTCTCAATATAATAATATAATGGAATACAATGATATAATAATTTAATTATTAAAGTCTAGGAGGAGGAAAACTTTGAATTTAAACCTGTTAAACTCCCCTTGGGGTGGTCACTACTAGAATAGGCTCAGTCCTAATTAGTGGAGCACCCCTTCATCACCATTGCTCCCTGATCCACTCTGACCCAGTGTGGTAGTACCTTTTAGGGTCCCATCTATGGGTTAAATAGAAAACATGAGTTTATGAACAAAATTGTATTATCCATTAAAAATGAAATTAGTTCAAAACTTTGTCAGCATTAAACATTTTTTTTTTACCAATAAAAGTATTCAGCATAAAATAACCTAAGGGGTTGACATGCCGTAAAACCCAACCAACCAAACCTAATTAGTGATCTATTTCACTAATGTGTATAATGTGTAGGTCAAGTTAATATAAGGTTTGAAAGATATTAACATAGAAAGTTAACATATGCTCTATATAAAATATACAATATTTAGAAAAGTATGTTTTGGCTGTGGGAAGATAACTCTGTAATTTATGAGGAAGTGCGTCCCGGTCTCCTGCCTCAAAAATTGCTACCTGGTGACTATTAAAATAACGACCCAGCTCAGTCTATTCAAAACTATCCATCTTCGTATCTATCTATCTATCTCAATTTGTTCATATTTATCTATATTACTTTAAATACTAAGATTTTTTTTAAATTCATGTTTGTTTAATGTCTTGTTTAAATAAACAAGAATTATGACAAAAAAAGAGGCGACCCCCCCAAAAAAAATACATTTACTTGTCGAAAATATCTATCTAACTCCATTTGTTTATATCTATCTATATTATTTTGTTTGTTTATCTATCTATCTCAGTCTATTCCAAACTATATATCCATCTTCATATCTAAACAAGAATTACGACAAATTACGATAAATAAACAAGAATTATGACGAGCTGGGGTTGTTATTTTGATAGTCACCGGGTAGCAATTTTTGAGGCAGGAGACCGGGATGCACTTCCTCATAAATTATTGATAACTCTCCCCTAACAGTGTCATACCCTGGACACCCCTTTTTTGGGCAAGGCAGGTTTACCCCTCTACAGAGGATACATTCAGCATATTGCATGCCCTGATAACAGGTAAAGTTAAGGTTTGAAAAATATTAATATAGAAAATTAACATAAGCTCTATATAAAATATACAATATTTAGAAAAGTATGTTTTGCCTGTGGGGAGATAACTTTCCCTTAACAGTGTCAAAAGGATACTCCCTTTTTGGGCAGGGTTTTTACCCCTCTGCAGAGGATGCATTCGGCATATTCTAGGCCCTGATAACAGGTCAAGTCAAGATAATGTTTGAAAGATATTAATATAGAAAGTTAACATATGCTCTATATAAAATATACAATATTTAGAAAAGTATGTTTTGGCTGTGGGCCAATTGAGATGCAAGGATCTACATTGAAGAGATAGGATTGAATTGGGGAGGAAAAAAGGATGTACAATCTTTATTTAGGAAACAAGAAATAGTCTGATAATACTGCACTATCGAACTATGTATGGCAAACAGGATATTGTCTTATCTATACATATATAAAGGGCAGTTGGTATGTATGTAAGTGAGGAGTGGTTGGTAAATATATACGTTTTCTTTTAAGTACAATGAATAGCTCTTTGTGGTATAAATAAAAAAAACACAGAAGAAAAACTTTACATACTCGTAGAGCCGGAACCTAAATAATTGTTGAACAAGGAAACTGAATTGAGTGGAGACTCATGAGTAAATTTCTTTTGTGTCCTATACCACTTGATTTAGTTTAAGACGTATTTTTATGAGGTCTTATTTGTTTGGTCATCGGAATATTTTAATTCTTATTTCTTTTTTTTTTTTTATCATGCGACCAATATTCTCTTCTTTCTTTCTGTCTTTCTTTCTTCAATTAATTCTTTCTTTTTTTCCTTTTATCTCTCTATCTTTCTTTCTTTTTTCTTTTTTATATCTCTTCTTTATTTCTTCTATTAATTATTTCTTTCTTTCTTTCTTCATTTGTACCCTTCTTTCTTTCTTTCTTTCTTTCTTTCTTTCTTTTATTAATGCTTTCATTCTTTCTTTTTAGCTCTTCTTTCTTTCTTCTGTTTTGGTAAATAGTAAGGAAGACTGGGCTCTTTAACTTTGGTTAGGCAACCGGTCTAGGAGAAGGAAAACTCTGAATTCAAACCTGTTAAACTCTGCCTAAAAAATCAACCTTGTGTCACATCCTGCTTGTGCCGAGGGGTTTGGTATATATATATATATATATATATATATATATATATATACATTTGGGAAAGGAATGAATACAACAATTCTCCTTCCAGGTAAATAATAGGGCAGACTGGGCTCTTTAACTTTAATTAGGCAACCAGTCTAGGAGAAAGAAAACTCTGAATTCAAACCTGTTAAACTCTGCTTGAGAAATTGATATGGTGTCATATCCTATTTGTGCATAGGAATTGGTACATATATATATATGCTTTTTTCGATACACACACTTACACACTCTAATACTCACACCGCAAAAGTGAATATTTGACGTCATATTTCAAACTGTCCACTTTTTTCAGCGTTTTTTTCAGACTTCAAATTTTGAACAGACTGATAAACAAGGACTATCACTTGCTTTTCTCGTTATTCTGTGATAAAATTTTTTTATCACCTTCCATATACCAACAAATGCCCTGAAGATGATCTAATTAATAGATCGAAACACTGCAGCATCGGCCAATAAACTTACCACTTAACTTATTTAAACCTGTGTTTTTTCAATTTTTCTTAATATACTACATATATATATATATATATATATATATATATATATATATATATATATATTATATATATATATATTGGTAGCAAGTTATCATTTAAGCAGGTTTTATTTAAAACCACTGAATATTTCTTCTTGATGACCTTTATATGTATACATTCAAGTTTTCTTGGCGTTTTTCTTATATCAGTCTCCAGATGGTAGAGGAGGTGCCTCATATTTTGTACCCAAGCGCTTTCAACCATGTCCATGGTTGGCTTCAGGGAGATTATTGGTTGTAGTTGTTTTTTTTTTTAGGTGTGAGTTTTATTTTTCAAATGAATAAAACTGTAATCTTTTACTCTTTTTATTAATTTTGTCACTCTTCTTTGTATGCCCTCCAATCTCACTATTACACTCCAATTTTTAAAAAAATACCTTAATTAGAAATTTCATTTATTATTTTGAAAGTTAAATCACTTCTCATTTTTCTTCCTAGTAAAGTAGTTAATCCTAATTTCTCTAATCTTCTCCCTGTAACTGTAATCTTTTACTCTTTTTCTTAGTTTTGTCACTCTTCTTTGCATGCCCTCCAATTTCAATATTATGCCTAGACTCCTGGGTCCAGGCCTGAGTACAATATGCTATATGAGGTCTTATTGTGGAGCCGCATAGTGTAATGGTTAGCGTCATAGAAAATGGACTCTTTGACTTGACTTCAAATTCTGGACGAGCCTGTTACATTTTACATAGTACTACTACCCTTGGGAAAGGTATGCATCCAACTCTTCTCCCTCAAGCTATGGGTAGATAGTTGGGCAGATTGGGCTCTTTAACCTTGCCCGGGTTAGCTCAGTCGGTAGAGCGTTCGGCTAGAAATCACAAGGTTCCTAGTTCGATACCGGTCCTCGCCAACTCAGCGTTATGAGTAGCACAGGGATCTGTGCGGTAAAGTAAGGAGCTGATGGTAGGTGTGGCGCTCCACCTCAGATGCAAAAACAATCTCCTTGGTTTAGCGCTATTGAAAAAGTGATAGACTCCCTCGCTGATTGGCTGATACCAACTTTAGGCCACTCCGACAACTTTACTTTTTACTTTTTAGGCAACCAGTCTAGGAGAAGCAAAACTGAATTCAAACCTGTTAAACTCTGCTTAAGAAAGTGTATAAAAATTAATGGTTAACGACATGGGAAGCAGAAGAGAAGAGGCGGATATGACATTAAGGAATGAGAGTACAACGAAATCAAAATGCAACAGGTTTAATATATAAAAGGTACAACAAGAGAAGAAAAGTGTTCAGGTTTAGTTCGGACAGGCTTCGCGAGGTTTAATAACTTCTTTTAGAAGCTAGCGGCACCTCCTCGTTTAGGTATAAGCCGTAATGTTATTATGGGTTTGTTTAAGATATTTTAGGGTGTTTAAGGTTGCAAAAGTTTATTCTGCTAGCAGCCTATTGACTGCAAAGGTATCAAAGTGTGAAGCTTGTCCGTTGTTGCAAATTAGTTTGTCGGCTCCCTCAGTTGTTATCCTGGTGACATTGGTAATTGGCTGTCAGCCGTCATGGGTCCAAAAAGATAGCAATCTCTCTTTAGAAGCCGGGTTTGTTAACATGGTAGAAAGGTCCGTCGTGGGTTTCTCTGTCAGAACCTAGTTCATAGGGAGAGATAGAGCAAAGCTCTTACCTGTAGTAGTCAGAAGGATACGCCAAGGGGAGAGGGACGCGTGAGTGCCGGTCCCCGAACTGACCCTCAGAAGGGTTACAACTAGAAAGAGGAAGAATTACTAATGGTCAGGGCTATTTATAGAGATCACCCCTGACGGTGATGATGGTGGCTGCTGCTGCTGCTGCTGCTGCTGCTGCTGACAGTCCCCTAAGGCCTAAGTCTGGTGTAGACCGTAGTATTAATATAAAATTTCAATAAGTGACCTTGTGTCCCATCCTCCTTGTGCAGAGGGATTGGTGAATATGTACAGTGGATCATATTAGGGTTTTGTATACTTTTAAAACAGCATTTACCTCCCTTGAAATAAAAGCAGTACTAGCAGAAGTAATTGAATTTTGGCAATGACGCAGCAATAGCTACATGGTTGCCAAAAAATTGTTGTCTATGTAGTCGATCTTTCTATTGGCCCAATTTGTATGGATGAGATGATCGAGGCATTCTTCATTTTTTGGGTCGGTAGCTATGTTGAATGTGATGTGCCATTAACGCCATTATTGACACTGTCAAAATGAGGTTACTCACCGCCTAACTGATTAGTTTGGTTTGGTTTCATTGGATTTTATGGTATGTCAACCCTTGTTGGGTTATTTTATGCTGAAAACGTTTTGTTCTATTCATGCTTGATGGGTATTCAAAATTTTTTTTTTAAACTCAATTTTTTAACACATTTTTTAAAAACTCATTTTTTCCTATTTAATCCATAGATGGGACCCTAAAAGGAACTACCACTTTGGGGCAGATTGGACATAGAAGTAATGGCAATGAAGGTGTACTCCACACTCCCCAGAGCTCTAAAATTGGAACCTCATCATTAGATTCAGTTTAACGTCATACTCAGGGCATCAACACCCTCAGCCACCGCCTTCTAGCTCATATATGATAAAAATGGTTGGGGGTTTGCTATAAGGGTAATAGGATTGGGACAATCATATAGGTGCTAAGGCTTGATGTGACCAGCTGACTGATCAGTTTAAATAAGGCCCACCAGGATTCCATCCTTAAGTATTATGGGGCGACACTCATCGTCAACAGGGGCCCCATTGGGGGAATTTTACACCTCTGTAGAAGTACAGTTGGTGTATTCTACAGCCCCAGTTTACAGGGCGGTCATTGGCTGTATCATGTGTATTGGCTGTATCACTGTTATTCCACCAATCATATTGGGAAAAAAGATATTGGTGCTAGGGCTTGACGTGTCCAACCGATTGATTGGAGGGGGCCTTTCTGACCCATTGCCTAACTGAGCTCTCACAGTCACTGTTTGATCTTAATAGATGTTTAGCCTTCAGATAGATGTCAATGAATGTAATTATTTCCATATGGGTGAGTTCAATAAGATGTGTCCGCTTTGATATCTGATGTTATTTTGCCAGACTGCTTTGATACCTGATGTTATTTTGCCAGACTGCTTTGATACCAGATGTTATTGTGCCAGACTGCTTTGATATCTGATGTTATTTTGCCAGACTGCTTTGATATCTAATGTTATTTTGCCAGACTGCTTTGATAACTGATGTTATTTTGCCAGACTGCTTTGATATCTAATGTTATTCTGCTTTGATATCTAATGTTATTTTGCCAGACTGCTTTGATATCTAATGTTATTTGCCAGACTGCTTTGATATCTAATGTTTTTTGCCAGACTGCTTTGATACCAGATGTTATTTTGCCAGCCTGCTTTGATATCTAATGTTATTTTGCCAGACTGCTTTGATACCTGATGTTATTTTGCCAGACTACTTTGATATCTAATGTTATTGTGCCAGACTGCTTTGATATCTAATTTATTTTGCCAGACTGCTTTGATATCTAATGTTATTTTGCCAGACTGCTTTGATATCTAATGTATTGTGCCAGACTGCTTTGATAACTGATGTTATTTTGCCAGCCTGCTTTGTATCTAATGTTATTGTGCCAGACTGCTTTGATATCTAATGTTATTTGCCAGCCTGCTTTGATACTGATTTATTGTGCCAGCCTGCTTTGATATCTAATGTTATTTTGCCAGACTGCTTTGCTGATGTATTTTGCTAGCCTGCTTTGATATCTAATGTTATTGTGCCAGACTGCTTTGATATCTAATGTTATTTTGCCAGCCTGCTTTGATACTGATGTTATTGTGCCAGCTGCTTTGATATCTAATGTTATTTTGCCAGATGATGTTATTTTGCCAGACTGCTTGATACCTGATGTTATTGTTGATTTGATATCTAATGTTATTTTGCCAGACTGCTTTGATAACTGATGTTATTTTGCCAGACTGCTTTGATACCTGATGTTATTTTGCCAGACTGCTTTGATATCTAATGTTATTTTGCCAGACTGCTTTGATATCTAATGTTATTTTGCCAGACTGCTTCGACATATCTTGACATATATTATAGAGCAGTGCTTCTCAAACTTTTGAAAGTTGCGGACCGATTGACACTTTTTAGATCTATGCACGGACCGGCGTATAAAGTTAAAGAATTTGTTAAACTTCAAATATAAATTATCTATGCAGGCATGTTAAAATTAGCTTTATTTAATACAGAAATCTATCATCAATATAAACTAAAATCCAGTGTACAGCCAATGGGAACAGTGAGACTGCTTCTTATTTGTCAAGTCT
Organism: Doryteuthis pealeii; assembly: GCA_023376005.1. Lineage (NCBI taxonomy): Eukaryota > Metazoa > Mollusca > Cephalopoda > Myopsida > Loliginidae > Doryteuthis > Doryteuthis pealeii. The sequence continues at coordinate 76,575,583 of CM042168.1, forward strand.
TGGCTCGATATAAGAGAGTGCCACATATAATGGTTTTGTTTCAGTAAGTGACAAGGACTTTTTCTTTGAAGATCAAGGTGGTAGTGCTGAAATTTACAAAAAGAAAATTAGGTTTCTATGTTTTTCGAGATACGACTGACTAATCAGCACAGGGCAGCATCGTCAGTTATATTATTAACTGGTTTCATAGGGGGGTTTTGTGTCTTCCAACATAATAACCCCGGTCCACCAGTCAGAATCTGTTAGAGTTGATCAAACTCTAACTCGCTGCCTTTTTGTTCAACGCCAACAGAAAAATGGCTTTAAATAGAGTATGCCAATGCAGTCCTCGGCCTCTGTACATCTGGTTGGCTAATTCTACAGCCAATCATCGTTCAGAGTAGTTTTTATAATCAGGATCGCGTGGCTCAGACATTTTTTAAAATAAATCATTGGCATAGCTGAGATGATATTCTTGGTGTAAAGTTTAATGGAGAAGTAAAACAAAAAAAATATTGCATGGATATGTGATTTTTTGTTTTTTTTTGTTTTACGGCATATCAACCTCAGTGGGTCATTTAATGCCGATAAAGTTTTGAAATAAATCAATTCTTAATGGATAATACAATTTTTTTATAAATACATTTTTCTATTTAACCCATAGATGGGATCCTAACAGGTACTACCACTCCGGGTCAGAGTGGACCAGGGAGCAATGGTGATGAATGGGGTGCTCCACATTCCCCAAACCGGGAACCTCACCATCAGATAGAGTTTAACGTCATTCCCAGGACATATAGACCCGCAGCCACCGCCTTCTAGCACCCATATGATAAAAAATGGATATGTGAGACAGAAAGGAATGTAAGTAATAATAATTGAGAAGCCTTGTTTTCAAATAATGACTTTTTTTTCTTCTTCCCTTTTTTTATAACACAATGTAGGCAAAAAAATAGCCACCGTGGTAAAGAGCAGAAAATGAACAAAATTAATGTATTTTAGAAATATATTTCCAATTTTAGTTTATATATACAGTTGCAATACTTCAGAACTATACAAATTTTAAAAAATCATGTGTAGCACCTGTGGACCGGCAGGTAATACTATATATATATATATATATATATATATATATATATAAGATTTTTGGATGTTTTTTTTTTTTAGAAGCATTGTTGTATAAAGTATGTATTATTATTTATACTAGCAAATATATGCACCCTCCGGGTGCAAGTATTAAAGTTTTAATGTAATAAAATATTGTATTAAATTAGAAAGGCTAATGAAACTAAATAAGAATGCAGATAAAAAGATTTGAAACAGAGGGGGATATAATCGAAAAATAGAACTACTGAAATTTACTCTTCCATCACTCTCATCTTTCATTGTTATTTTTTCTAATTTAAGTATTTAGTTAAAAGAGAAAGTAAGGAATAAAATGACAGTTATTTTTTATTGTTAATGGATTTCATTTAAGATTCATTGAAGAGATTTTTGCTTATATTCATTAAAATAAAACCAAACAGTTAGAAACCAATAATACTAAGCACATATTTATTAAAATCACATTTTTAATATCAATATGCAAATTAGCCTTCCCGTTCACACTGTAAACCGCTATTTTGTTGTATATATAAATACAATTGCATGTTGATAGTATGTAGATATGGTTAACAGTATAAATAATGTAAAACAATTTTATTAATAATTGAGGTTAAAATAAGGATAAATTCATGGCGTCAATTACTAAGAGAATTATGACTTGAGTAGTGATTTAGTTTCGGTTACAGACAGAAAAACACACAATAAATTCATGACGTCAATTACTAAGAGAATTATGACTTGAGTAGTGATTTAGTTTCGGTTACAGACAGAAAAACACACAATCTCCATTATAATAAGATTTTTTGCTTGAAGGCAATTACAATGCGTATATCGCATAAAATTCGATAATTATAGAAAATACTCTTGACAAGTGAATCCCGGCAAAGGATTGTTCGGTGTGTAGAACATCGTACAGACTGTTTCGACTTTATTAAGTCTCATCAGCGATGTTTCTATAATTATCGAATTTTATGCGATATATGCATTGTAATTGTCTTCAAGCAAAGATATAAATAATAATATATACTTTATCCAACAATGCTTCTAAAAAAACCCCAAACATCCAAAAATCTTATTCCCTTCACCGAAGAGCATAAAGCCTGGTTTGTTATTGTTCACTCAACGCCCCCGTACCTATTATGGTAGAGGCGTATAAGTATCATTGACAGGTTAATTTCGCAGGGATTGTTCGGTGTGTATTGTGGCCGAGGCAGTATGGTCTCTGACTATGCCTACTGAGGTCCCGGTTCCGATTTCTGTCGGAGGGAAATCGTTAGTATACATCGCTGATGAGACTTAATAAAGTCGAAACAGTCTGTACGATGTTCTACACACCAAACAATCCTTTGCTGGTATTCACTTGTCAAGATAATTTTCTATAATTATCGAATTTTATGGGATATACGCATTGTAATTGCCTTCAAGCAAAAATATAGATAATAATAATATATATATATATATATATAAGTATGTAAAGTTGGCAGAGTAACCTATTGTCAGAATCAGCCAGACAGCAAGGGAATCTATCCCCTTTTCACTAGCACTATATATATATATATAAACCTATATATATATATATATATATATATATACGTCTATATATAATTAGGTTTCTATAAAACAATGTAATCGCTATAGTACACCGACACACGAGGAGGAAAACAGCGTAAGCAGCAGCCACCCCCACACCGCAACCCCACTATAAGGAACAGCCAGAGCCAAGCGTCATTTTCTTTCACTAGTCTGAGGAAGGGAGTATTATAATCCTGAAAATTTACTAAATAAACGAAACACTTCTCTAAAACAACCAAGTTTCTTATATTTTTAATTTCTTTAATGCTTCACACTAATGCCCAACCTTGATATATGTACCTCCAACAAATGGATACTTATACCTAAATAAACACACACACACACACATATATATACATATATATATATATATATATATATATATATATATATATATACTGCAGTAAGTCTGCTGCCCAATAATGAGAACACATTTATTTTCAACATAATATCCTCTCTTGTCAATGTCCTTTTATTCAGTAGTGAATATCTAAATTGTCATGTATTGAAAATTTCAACTTGTTAATTCAGAAAATAATGGTATCAGGCTACAGACTTATTGATCTCACATTGTGTGTGGAAAGGAAATATAATAATTTGCCAAGGTGTCATAGAAAGTGATTGTAGGAGATCATCAAGGAGAGAGAGAGAGAGAGAGAGAGAAGAGAGAGAGAGAGGAAGAGAGAGTCTCTCTCTCTCTTCCTCTCAAAGACAAAGACAGAGAGCAAAATTAAGAGAGAGGTGGAGATAAACTAAAGGATAGAGAGAGAGAGAGAGAGAGAGAGAGAGAGAGAGAGAGAGAGAGAGAGAGAGAGAGAGAGTTCATATAAGAAAGGTGTAGAAAGAGATAACATGTTAAGAGACAGAGAGAGTGGGGAGAGATACCATATAAGAGTGATGAATGTAGAGAGAGAACGTCACGGTAGTGAGAGAGAGAGAGAGTGTGTGTGAGAGAGAGAGAGAAGAGAGAGAGAGAGAGAGAGAGAGAGAGAGAGAGAGAGAGAGAGAGAGAGAGAAGCCATATAAGAGTGGTAGAGGTAGAAAGAGAATGTCATGATAGAGTGAAAGAGAGAGAGAAACCTGATAGGAATGGAGGCGAAGAGAGAGAGAGAGAGAGAGAGAGGCGAGAGAGAGAGAGAGAGAGAGAGAAGCCATATAAGAGTGGTAGAGGTAGAAAGAGAATGTCATGATAGAGTGAAAGAGAGAGAGAAACCTGATAGGAATGGAGGCGAAGAAGAGAGAGAGGGGGCGAGAGAGAGAGAGAGAGAGAGAGAGAGAGAGAGAGAGAAGCAAAAATGGAAAATAGAATATTATCAAAAACATATGAGAGTGTGAAAGAGATAAAGTCATGATTGAAAGATAGTCAGAGGCTACCTGATAGAGAGAGAGAGATAGAGAGAGAGAGAGAGTGAGAGAGAGAGAGAGAGAGAGTGAGTGAGTGTGAGACAGGGAGAGAGACAGAGTGAGGGAAAAGGAGAAGGAGAAAAGAAGGGGTGTCATGCAGCACCTCATCCGTCAGCCATGAAGAAAGTAGTGAGAAGCACTTAAAGGCTGACAACCCTTGTTTTGTTTTAAAAGTCGAATCGTCTTTAATATCTTTCTTTCTTTCTCTCTCTCTTTTACGTTCTTTTCTTTCTTTCTTTTTTATTTTATCATTTCGTCCTTAGCAGCAGCAGTAGTTAAAGCATTAGGTCGTCGTCACCATAATTCTTCTTCTCTCCATCCAAAAAGAGCCGAATAAAGAAAGGATAGAAGAAAAGGAAAGAAGAAGAAGAAGAAGAAGGAATAAACTAGTAGAAGAAATGTCCATTCTTTTGTTTCTCGTAAAAGATAAACGAAGAAGAAATACTGGAGAAAAGTCTGATCGACATTAATGGAATTACACACTGGCTTCTTAACATGATACGTGATGTACGATGGAACACATTATTATTACTGAGGATACCTCGCAATACAGTAAGTTTAAAAACAAACAAACAAACAAAAAGCAAGATCATTCAAGCTTTAAAATATTTATTCAGGATTGACTAGTTTTTGTATGTTAAAAATGTACATTTATTTAAAAAAAATTAACCTTATGTTCTCGTGTGTATTATTGTGCCATCTTCTTAATACACACAACCAAACATCTTTCTCTCGTCCCCCTAACTTCTCTGTCTTTCCTTTTTATATATATATTTATAAAATAAATAATAATTAATTTAACAATGTAATTTTATTATATCAGTTTAGTTTTATTTAAATTGTATTTAAGAATATATTTGTATTATTTTTTAAAAGGGAGAAACAAAGTCTTTTTTCTTCTTCTTTAAATAATTTTTTTTGGTTTTGTCCCAAATGGTAAATGAATATTATTATTCCATTTATTAATAACCTTATTATTTGTCATTAAAATGTTATAATAAAAAATAACTACATTTAAAATATATATTTAAATATCTAAATAAGTGTGGCGTTTAAATTAATAGTAAAATCCCAATATTTTTTTTCTTTCTTTTTTTGAGTGGTCAAAAAATGGGGGATCATTTTTAAAAATCTTAGAATTAAAATTTTTTTTTTTATTATTAACAGAAGAAAAAAAAACTTTGAAAACGAAACAAAAGATTTATTTGTTTAGATATTTAAAATAATTAATTAATTAAAAAAAAAGTATTCTCTCAATTTTTTCTATAGTCTTCAGCGGTTATGTGACTATTGTAGTTGAATTGATATCCATTTTATAACTTTTTAGCCCCTTTTTTCCCCTAAAATAAATTGTTATTCATTAATAAGTTTAAAAAAGATATTATTACACCTTAACAATTACATTAATTTAATAATTAGTACAAGTTTAATAAGGAATTTTCATGTAATTAACCAAATTTTCTAAACATTTTTTTAACATTAAACTACTTTAAAATTTTTGATAGTGTTTCTTCATGAATATTGAATTTAACTGTTAAATCAAAGCATTTTTATTTTCCTTCAAAAATAATTTAAATCCGGTATATGAATTAGAATTGTTGGCAATTTTTTCTTGGAAACTCTTAATGTATCAAAATATATTCCCTTTATTTTCAGTATATATATTTTTAATAGCTCACACCTACATTTTGGGGTGTAATAATCGTGTATATCCAAAATCAACAATTACTTTTTTTTTAAGTAGATTTTTTAAATCAAGTGTAACATTTCGTTAAGAAGCTTATTGTAAACAAAACGTTTAATTTACCTAATACCATCGTTTAGGTTTTGGTGTATAACTATTTTTATAGCTATTTTCTCTCTAAAATATGTATTTTCCTCTGTTTTTCTTGTCTTTAATTAATAAAAAGATGAAAATTAAAGCATACTACTTAGGAATATTTTTTTGATAGACTTTTATGATTTTATTGCGGGTCTTCTATTTATTTATTTTGGTAGAGTTTATATTTTTATTTGGTTGTTTTGGTAGATTAAAAAGACTAAAAGGTCTGACTGATGATATCTCTGATTTATAGTCTTGTCTATCTTGTTTTTTTTAAAAGATACTTCATTCTTAGTCACCAAATAATACCAGTTCATTTTTGTATTTGATCTCGTATTTCTGGTATAGATAACGGAAAGAAAAACAAAAAAGGAATTCCTGATGAGAATTATTTTTTAAAAGATATTTTCTCATCGGTTACATAATTCAATAAATAAAAATTCAATTATCCAACAGGTTTGAAGTTGGACGGTTACTTTTTTTGGGGGGGATGATTTTTTTTATTGTTATGCCCGACTTTTTACTTTACCTTTGCGTTTTAAATGGTAGGGGGTATTTAAAATGTAAGTTACTTTTTGTTCTTCTCTTTGCTCCAGGAGGTGCTATAAGAATCAAATGAATAAAGGATCAGCTCTCTCGTATACAAATTTTCATTAAACGAGGTATAACAACATTAAGTAGAAAGATGTTCTGATTTAAAAAAAATCTTGCTTCTTTGAGGAACGCCTAAAGACGATTTGATCACGTGACCGACTTCCCTAATTTGCTCTAGGGTAAAAAACAAAAAAAAAACCCACCTGTTTTATGGTACTTAATTTACACAATTTGCAATTGTCATTATTATATTTTATTTTATTTTTATTTATTTTTCTACCCGCGGAGGAAAATATTGGTTCTAATAATGACTAGATAGAGAGAAATAAGAATATTTTTTTATTCCTTACTTTCCTTGAATAATGGTGAAAAAATTGTAAAATTAAGATTTAATTTAAGAAGCAAAAACTAAAGAATCCCTAACACGAGAAAGAGTGGGGTGGATTTTGTATTTTACTATTTTCATTTGCTATAATATAACACATTGTTTTCTAAATATTTATTTATATTAAAATTGAATGTAAAGATAACAGGTTTATATATTTCAATAACATCTACCCCTAAAAAAAACAAAAAAAAAAAAAAACCCATCTATTTGCTATGGTAGTTTTCGTAGTGTAGTGCGTGGGTAGTTTAAAATTTTGAAAAATGGTGTCTGCTAGAGATGAAACAATATTAAATTAAATTAGAAATGTTTTTTGTTTATTTTTTTTCTCAAAGACTAAGAGCAACAGGATTATCTCCTGGCCAAGATTCTTGAATTGTATTTTTTAGGTAATTATGTAACTAAGTCTCTGTGTAGGAGAATTGTTTAATGTTCCATTAAAACACATTTTTTTTGCAATATGAGACCACTTTAAAAAAAAAAATTTTATCATGCTTCATGGTTGGTTATAGTATAACCATACCATAAATCTAGAATATTTTACATATTTTTAGGTATTAATTATAGTAATACTAACTTTGAATAAGTTATACGAAAAAATACACCCCCCTCCAAAAAAAAACAAAACAAAACTAAACCTCTGTGAACGACAGTCGCAATGCTGGTTGTACCCTCCTTTTAAAGGGTAGAGTGTATTCAAACACGTGATCATTTTATCGTAATTCATTCTGAAGAGATGTGGTGGGTGGTTCTTGGACATTTCTAAAAAATGTCTATTTTTTTAAATTATTATTTTTTTTTTTTCAGTTATATATAATTTATTTCAAATTCTATCGACGACCAAAGATAAAAAAAAAAAAAAATAACTGGACCGTATTAATTTGTTATAAAGCAGGGTAAAAAAATAAAAAAAACTCCGAAAATGATCGTTTTCTTTAAAAAATCCTATTTGTTAAATTAAAAAAAAAATATTTGAATTATTTAAAAAAAAAAAATTATTAACAAGAGAGTTCATTCTTTATGGTTTATTTAATAATGAGGTATTTATTTATATTATTTTTTTTTTGCTAAAAATAATTCTACACCCACTCGTTTCGTCACAAAAAAAGGATGCGTGTTTTGTTCTGTTGACATAATTCATAATAGAAACATTAATGAATGAAAATAATTCTTACTATCACGAAAATATTTTATCTAGGCGTTTATTTTCGCTAGAATAATAAATGATGATAATAATAATAATAATAATATCTACCTAAAAATATTTCTGATAGATATTTTTGATATCTAAACTGTAAAAAAAAAAAAGAAAAAAGATAGTCGTCTTTTATATTAAAAAAATATCTATTGATCAATTTTACGCCAATAATTTGAAAAACATGTGACAAAGAATTCAGCCTTTCTTTCGGTGTGTATAAATTAATATATTTCAATTTGATTAAAATGAAAATAACTTTATTTTAAATCCATAGTTTAAGTTTAGTAGTATTAATTATTATAATAACACTATATAATTGATTTTAAATCTATTCATTTAAAATTATAAGGTTCATGATCTCTCTCGAACATTTTATCATTGACAATGAAATAAATAGTCTTTGTTTTCGATGTTATTGTAACACTTTTTCTTTGACAATATATATATTTTTTATATTGCGACTTACTCTCTCGAAGGTAGTAGATATATTTGGTCTCACAAATAATTTAAAATGCAATCCTCATTCATGGTAAGATGTCTTTTTTCTTCCGCTATCTTTCTCTTTCTCTTTCTCTCTCTCTCTCCATTCATTATTATTACTAATCTTCGTTTTATTGTCTAATTTAATATGAATATAAGTATAATATACGTATGGTAATAACAAATAGTTAAGTAATAATACTAATCTATTTTTTTGTTTTGTTATTAAACCTTGAGTACAAAATAACCGCATCGATTTTTATATATTTTTTTCCAGCGTAACGCTAACTTGTCCTTTTTTTTTTTGTTTTAAAGAACTCTATGCTTAATATCTATTTTAATGATTTACTGCCTAAGTATTGGACATTATAAGGAAAAGTTTATTTTGTGTTTGTTTTTAAAACCTGTTTATTATTCCTTAAGATTACTCTACACAGTAACAAACCTTGGAGCATGAGACTTACCACTGTGCTATTCTCACAGCCACTGGAATATTAATATCACTCAACTCCGGAGTAGTAAAATAAAAATCATTGATGTCGGTAGGTCTGTATTTTTTAGAATTAGTTTTAAGTTTATGAATTAAAATTAATGTAGAATTCCCTACTTGTAACCCATTTATTTATTTACTATTGTAAATTCTACCAAACGATTTATTTTCCTCCCTTGGCGCCACTATCTTCAGTTTCCGCTTTCTGTGAATCATTTGCTTCACTGTTAGGAGAAAGCATTTGATAAATTCATGGCTAATAATTTTGGGCTTCCTTTTTTTAAAAATCTTTTTACCTAGACTCACAATCACATATATTGGTTTACAGTGTAAACTTTACACCATGACATAAAACAATAACAATTTTTTTTTTCATTTAAGGGTTTAGAGTTTTTGTCTTTTTATTTATACTGTAATTAGTTTCGAAAGTATATTAAATATCGGTGGGGTTATATACTATATAATCCCACCGATATTTTGCGCCCCCATAATAAGGGGTGGGGTTTAAAGTTAAGTGACTTGAAAAAAAAATCAAAGTTTTGAAATAAAATAACTGGTGCATTATAAAATTCATTCATTGATAAATCAACACAGAAAATTTCATTAAAATCGGATAATTCCTTGATTTTTGGTAATAAATTTTCAAACGGGTAAATTTATTTTGTAAAAGCACGGATTTTTCGATAAATTGGGTATCGGTATACCTAGTTTAGAGGTAGGAAGGTATTTTTTATTTTTTTTACTTACAATAATTCCTTTTTTTTTTTTTTTTACTTGAAAAATTTTTAAAAGAATTTCGCCGGTAAGTTTCGTCTCGTCTGTCACGAGGCTCTTATTACAGGGCACCCAGTGCGGATCGAACTCATTACAGTAGTAGCGAAATGGTCTGTCGTTTAATACAGTAATGGCGTGGTACCCTCTGTATTTATTGTAAATATAGATAGTGTTAGGAAAAAAGAAAAATGCGAGTTTAAATAGGCGGGGGGCTAGGTAAAGACGCTTGTCAGTGTCACGTGACTTTTGTTCCGTAAACATGTGCTGTGGTGATAGAACTTTGGCCCCCTTGAACAATTTTTTTTTTGTTTTTGTTTTTGTTTTGTTTTTGTTTTCTTGTTACGAGGGAAAAATCTGTTGCTCCTTCGGAGGGGTTGGTAAAAACACATTCTAGACAAAATCTTTAAGGTACGTGAAATAAAATATTTTATTAAAAAAAAACCCAAAACAAAAAGATTGAATTGCTACTATTTGCTGGAGATTAGGGTTTTCTCGTCCTCGGATTTTTAAAATTGTGGTTATGACCTCCGGAGACTAGGTACCACCAATTTTCCCGGTGAAATTTACCCCCCCCCCTTATATTTAACACAATGAAACTTGCATAAAGGTTAATATTATCTTGAATTTTTTTTATCCATTCGATAGAAGAAACATTAAAAAAAAACTCCTGAGGATTTAAAAAATATTTTTTAGCTTACGGAAATAATGAAAATTATAAACGAAAAACAATGTTTACATTTTTGCACCGTTAAATCAATTGAAATTTAACGTAGCCAAAAACAAGTTATGACAACCGGCTTTTAAAAATTTCTATGAAAAATCAATTAATGGTCCGATTTTTACGAAAATTTCCATAATTACTTACTTACCTTTTGATGAAAATATGTCTGAAACAGTTTTTCCTAAAATATATTAGGGGAATTTTTTTTTTTTTACGAAGTCTACCCCCCTCCTATTTTATTTTATGAAATATGAAAACATGAACCGGCAAAAAACGATTTTTCTATAAAGATAAGAGTCTAAATAATTGTCGGATTTTTATAAGAACCATGAATACAGAATTCTGCTAAAAAATATCAAAAGAAACTGACCGTTGTAAAAAAAAACGGACTGTTTTACTTATTTTTCAAGATAACGGTGAGTAATTTTTCCCCAATCGGATAATTTGATCTTATAATTAACTGTTTTTCTTTGTAACAACTTTTTATGTTCGTTATTTCGTTTTTGCAACATTTAAAAAAAAATGTTTACATTTTTTTCCTTCAATATGGCCTAAACTGATCATGTGATGTATTTTGGTGGTACCTACTAGAGACCATATAACATTTTGGTTCAGGCAAGCCCAAAATATTTAATTATAAAAATATTTAATTATAAAAATATAATAGGACTGCTGGGGTGGTGCGTTCATAAGGATCCCTAAGTAATAAAGAGGTTGAGAACCACTGCATTAGAAAATCTAAATCCGTTAGGTTTCCCTTGTAACAGCGACCCATGACAGTGTCAATGCTTCCTTAAAGGAAAGAGTGCAGGATTCTCGTTAGTTATTTACTAAGCTTTGCTTTTTTTTTTTTTTTTTTTTTTTTTTTTTTTTGTGGCACAAGGCCGGAAGTATGGGGCACCCAGTGAGACTCGAACTCACTAGTAATGGTCTACCAAACTGTCTTGCTAGCTATTACACCACTCAAAGCACCCAAGGTTTCTAATAAGAATTTTGTGCAGGTGCTTAATGTGTAAAAGTTATCGTCATAGGTAGTGGACTTGGCTACCAGAGTTCAAATTCTGAACACGGTTGTTTGTATTTCACATAGCATTAATATACCTGGGAAAAGTATGAATCAAACTATTCTCCCTCCATCTATGGGGTAAATAGTAGAGCAGACTGGGCTCTTTAACCTTGGTAAGGCAACTCGTCTAGGAGAAGGAAAACTATGAATTCAAACCAGTTGAAGACAAATCAAATTACACAATATATATTTACCAACCCCTCCACACAAGCAGGATGTGACACAAGGTCAATTTATTAAGTGGAGTTCAACAGGTTTGAATTCAGTTTTCCTTCTCCTAGACTGGTTACCTAGCCATGGTTAAAGAGCCCAGTCTGTCCTGCTATTTACCCATAGCTGGAGGGAGAGTAGGATTCATACCTTTCCCAAGGGTATTAGCGCTAAATGAAATGCAATTACCACGTCCAGGATTTGAACTCGGGGCGACGAGTCCATTTCTCATGACTTTAACCATTACACCATGCGCGTCTTTACACAAATTACACAATAAGTCTAGTAGTTATTATAGAACAAAAACATCCTCTTGGTGGTGTAAAAATTAGTTTTTGCCATGCTATTTTGTGTAAAAAAAAAGTGTGAACAGATCTTTGAAATCTTTTTTTTTTTTTTTTTTTTTTAATAATACACATAAATATGATTTTGCTGTCAAAATTCAAATAAATGTTTTCTTTCTAATAAAACCAAGTTTCTAAGTTGAATTCAAATTAATTCAAATATTTAAGGTCTTTCTTGGGGTGGGGGTATCAAAACAGTTGTTTTTATGATCCTCTATTGTAAAAAAAAATATTGCGACAGATGATAATCAAAACAGAACTGATTTTTTTTCACCGTATAATAAAATACCAAATAGCTCAGTTGGTAGAGTGTCCAACTAGGAACCATGATACCGACCGTTGCCAACTCAGTGGATGAGTAGCACAGGGATCTGTGTTGTAAAGTGAGGAGCTGATGGTAGGTGTGGTACTCTACCTCAGACTCCAAAACAATCTCCTTGGTCTAGCATTAGTGAAAAGAGGATAGACTCCTTCGCTGTCTTGCTGATACTGACTTTAGGCCACCCTGACGACTTTACTTACCTCTACAGAAGCTTAAGACACCCTCCACCGAGGATGGCCACCTGTTGGCTGTGGGTGGTGACCCGTAATACCATAGGACAGAATAGAAGTGGCTGAGCGGTTTGTGACCCCGGGTACTAAGTAGTCCTGTGACATGTAACACTCTATTTTGGCCCTTACTTGGGCTAGATGGGTGGTTGAAGAGACCTCAACTGATCAATCGGCTGATCAAGTCAAACCCTAGCACCTATATGATTGTCCTGACCGACCTCTGTATTCTTTAAATTGCTCTTATGGCAGACCCCAACCTTTTTTTTTTTATTATCATAATGGTGCTAGAAGGCTGTGGCTGAGGGACAATCAATATACACATGAAGTTAATGAAAATTATTCCTACTAATTTGTTCATACACATGTTATTATAATAGAGATTCAGTGTTTGTCACTCTGCAACTGAAACTGATACTGCTTATGTCACAATACCCTTTTAAGTTTATCAATGACTATTTAATTTATAGTTAAATTCATTAATACATAGAATAGATATTTATTAACACTATGAAAATCTTATTACCCATGTTATTTTGCATTTAAAATCCTTGAATGTGTCTTATATATCACTAAGAAATAAAGGTTTACATAATATAGGGGGTGGTTAATTTGCATACTGGTTTTAACAGATAATTACTAGCTGTTATTGATCTCTAATATTATTGTTTTATTCTCCAATGTATTAAAATCAATCCTATGAAAGATTTTATATAGAAACCAATTAATATATAATTAAAATAAGTGTAATCTTTTCATATGCATTCTTATATTAAATTCGTAGTCTTTCTAGTTTAATATATTTCATTACATTAATAATGAAATTATTAAATAATTATTTATTGAAATTATTAAAACTTAAATACTTACGCCTAAAGGGTGAATATTCTTCCTAGTAAATTTAATGAAAAATCTAAAATTTTTGCCAGTATCTTGATACACAATGAGATAATGAAAATTATTTCTACCAGTTTATAAAACCAAACTAAAATATTTACCCAAAAAACTGTTTGCTTACAAATCAAGCCAAGATTTGGTATTGGGTGACCTATAAGGGTTGATATACTGTTAAATAAAATAACCAACCAACAATTGACCTTAACAAAGTAGAAAGATCTCATATGAAACCACACCTCAGTATCAGTTTTGACTCTGTACATATATTTGTTTGTTAACCTACTAAAAAAAAAAACTAAGCAATTTTTCTACTTGAGTTTTTATTTGATCATCTAACCTAGAAAACCCCTTAAAAAACTGATTCATGTAGTTATTGTTTAATGTTAAGTTTCTTTTGAAATTGATGGTGACCATCAATTCAATTTTTGATTTAAAAATGTACTTAATTTTTTATTATTATTTGCATATAGAAGGTTCCTAGTTCGATACCGGTCCCCGCCAACTCAGCGTATGAGTAGCATAGGGATCTGTGCGGTAAAGTAAGGAGCTGATGGTAGGAGTGGCGCTCCACCTCAGATGCTAAAACAATCTCCTTGGTCTAGCGCTATTGAAAAGGGGATAGACTCCCTCGCTGATTGGCTGATACCAACTTTAGACCGCCCTGTCGACTTTACTTATATCAATTATTTCTATCTAATACAAATGATTATATGGTTTCAAGTAATTATTTCTACTAGCAAAAAAAATGCACTCTCCAGGCACAAGTATTTAAGTTTTAATATAATTAATATTTTTGATTTGCACATCATATTCTATTTCAATATAAAATTATACATAGGATTGCTTTTAATGCATTTGAGAATAAAACAATATTATTAGAAATCAATAAGACCAAGTAATTATTTATTAAACACAGTTTTGTTAAAACTGGTATGCAAATTATTCACACCATAAAGTCTGTAAACATTTATTTCTTAATGAGATATAACACACATTGCAGAATTTTAAACACATTAATAATATGAGCTGTTTTGAGGCAAATCTATATCAGCTTGACCTTAATAGAGACATTGTTGATAAATAAGATGCTAATTAAAATTAAATAATGATTAGTTAATTATCTTATTATATAGATTGTGTGTCTGTGTCTGTGTCTGTCTGTAATTGAAACTGTCACCACCACCATCACAATTGCCTTAGTTATTTATGCTATATTCTCAATGGTTATTAATTTTATATTGGAATCAATTAGAATAGAGTAAAAAAATAAGTAATCTTTTTTGTGTTCTTATTAAAATTTCATTAGTCCTTCTAATTAAATATAATATTTAATTATACTAAAATATAAATACTTGTGCCCGGGGGGGCGAATTTTATTATTTTTTTTTGCTAGTTTCATTAATAACCATTGATATTATAACATAAATAACTAAGGGAATTGTGATGTCGGTGGTGACTTAGTTTCACTTGCATACACACACAATCTCCATTATAATAAGATTTAATAATAGTAATTTGTTTGTACACCATTATATAGTTTCAAGCAATCAATAATAATCAGTAAATAATTATAGCTTGAAGTAACTGTTCATAATACAAATGATTAACCGCACTAATAACCCGGCCTTCGAGTTCGAGGTATGCTGGCTTCGGCCACTGGACTATTAGTGTTATATTAACAGCATGATCCCAGGGGGCTATCCCCCCCACCAGGCAATACTTGCCCCCTTGATTTAAAGGGGCAGGGCTGGGTTTATTGCCTAGTGCCTGAGGCGCCTCCTTTTGAGGGGGAATGCCGACAGATCAACGCATTTTTTTTGGACCAGCCATCCCATGAGCTTCGGCTCATGGTTGGTCCCTCGTTATAAGACCTTGTCATAACCACATACGTTAGATGCAAGGTAAATATTCTAATACAAACGATTTGCACTTGGTTATATGGCATCAAGTATTCCTTTTGTATACCAATAATTTTCAAACAGTTCTATTTGACCTACGTTATATACCCCTTTTATGGCCCATAAAAGTTAGCTCAGTCGGTAGAGCGTTTGGCTAGAAACCACAAGGTTTACTAGTTCGATACCGGTCCTCGCCAACTCAGCGTATGAGTAGCACAGGGATCTGTGCGGTAAAGTAAGGAGCTGATGATAGGTGTGGTGCTCCACCTCTGATGCTTAAAACAATCTCCTTGGTCTAGCGCTATTGAAAAGGGGATAGATTCCCTCGCTGACTGGCTGATACCGACTTTAGGCCGCCCTGTCGACTTTACTTACTTATATACCCCTTTACATATTAGTATTATTTGGATTATTCAGACTATTGTCCTCATCTTAATTGTTATCTGTACAATGTTTCAGCTGATCGGCCTTCTTCAGATATTTCTTTTCGGACTCGGGAACCTTCTTGTCATAATCGGGAGCTGTATTGTTCATCTCGGGTATATAAATGACGAGAGAGAGAGACAGATGAGGGGGACGATAGATTTGGTTCTTACTTATGTTGTGCTTGTCTACCTCATCGACCGCCATATTCTTCAGGACTGATTCTTACTCTAGTGGGCTCTGCTGTTGGGCTTTCTTCTAGGGTTAATTCCTTCTCTTTTCGGGCTGGTCATCTATTCTTTTAATTAATTAACAAGATTTTGTTGTTTTCTTTATAGCTTTTATTAAAATAACCCCAGCCTAAAACCTTGCGGTGAGAAGCGACTCTTGAGAGAATATCCTCTCTCGGTGAGTGACTGGTCGCAACTAACTAAAATTAAAACTTCTGTCTTGCATGTCTTATTAGTGCATTTCTGGAAGGGGTTAAGTAAAAGTCACCACATGTCAATAACACTAATGGTTAAGGTAATTTTCCATTCAACCCCCTCCGATTTTGAATCTTCAACAATTCAATTCAAATATATCTACCTATAGTACTTACACAATTCATAGGCTACCCATGAATTATGTAACACCTACAGATGGACAGTCCTGTTGGCTGGGGCGTTAGAATACACCGACTGCACCTCTGCAGAGGGGTAAGACTCCCTTAATCAGGCCACCTGTTGGCCGTGGGTGGCAACCCGTGATGCTTAAGGATGGAATCCTGTGGGGATGAGCAGTTCATAACATGCAACACTCCACTTAGACCCTTACTTAGGCTAGATGGGTGGTCGAAGAGACCTCCTCCGATCAATTGGCTGGCCATGTCAAGCCCTAGTACCTACATGATTGCCCCAACCCTATTGCCCTTATGGTAACCCCAAGCCCTTTTTATCATATGGGTGCTAGAAGGCTGTGGCTCTTCATGTTCTGGGAATGACATTAAACTCTGATAGTGAGGTTCCAGTTCTGGGGAATGTGGAGCACCCCTTCATCACCATTGTTACCTGGTCCACTCTGACCTGGAGTGGTAGTACCTGTAAGGTCCCATCTATGGGTTAAGTAGAAAGACAGGAGTTTATAAAAAAAATTGAGTATCCATTAAGAATAAATTTCATTTCAAAATTTTGTCGACATTAAATGACCCACTGAGGTTGATATGCTATAATATAAAACAAACCAAATTTACAGATGGAACTAATGGATACTATAGCTCAAATTCAGAGTGGATCTGGGAGTAATGGCAATGAAGAGGTACTCCACACTACTCAGTTCTCCAGATCTGGAACCTCGCCTTTAGATTCAGTTTAGTGTCAAACACAGAACACTCCTCTACAGGGGACACAGTGTATTTTAAGCCTCACCAACATGGCTCATAGAAACAATGAGAATGCATTTAACCAACCCCTCTACCACACGCAGGATGTGACACAAGATCAATTTTTAAGCAGAGTTTAACAGTATTTCTCGGAATTTATGAGATGAGATTTGATAATTTGTATCATCCGGATTACTCGGACTATTGTCCTCATCTTCATTGTTATCTGTATAACATTTCGGCTGATGTGCCCTCCGGCCTTATTCAGATATTTCTTGTCAGACTCGGGAGCCTTCTCGAACTCGAGAACCTTCTTGTCGTAATCGGGATGCATCATGGGACTTTGAACCCAACCCTTTACTCAATCCACGGGGGTATTCTGTTTTATTCATACTGCTAACCATAGCTGGATACAAGTGTTAAGCTGTGTTCAAGGGTGACAGTAACATAATAATAATTAAGAGTTTAACAGGTTTGAATTCAGTTTTCCTTCTAGACTGGGTTTCATAGCAGGGATAAAGAACCCAGTCCGCCCTACTATTTACCCATAGCTGGAGGGAGTATAGTTGGATTCATACCTTTCCCAAAGGTTGTGCCCCATTATGGTGTAATGGTTAGCAGGCTAGTCTCTCAGATCCATTGTTACTGAATAGGGAGTTCGATCTTTGTTGGATGCCCTATTCTTCCGATCTTCTGTCACACACTACCTGTGGGGAATGGGTTGAGTAAATGCTTACCTTTCCTATGGGTATTAGTGCTATGTGAAATTCAAAAAGTCTTGTATAGGATTTGAACTCCCTTTGCTGTATCCACTTCCTACGACAATAACCATTACACCACATGTGCCTTCAAAATTTAAGTTTATACATAAATTCATATTTCAAGCAATCTCTAATTATAAATGCGAATGACAGTGTGTTACATTAAAAAAAAAAAAAAAAAAAAAAAAAACTTTACTCTTAGAAGACATAGCCCAACATGTCATACCATTTTGGAATCATGCTGATTCCAAGAGTAAATTAAACACATTCCTGACCAAATCTGGACCTGTAATCCTGAAATTTTTGATTCCTGAGTGTTAATTACTGGGATTTTTTTTTTTTTTTTTTTTTTTTTTAAGATTAAAAATAATTTTGATATTTCAGGCAACAGTCTAAAATATCAAAATTATTCATATCAAGTCTCATCTCATAAATACATAAGCAAAGATAGTAATAGGTTCACCCAAAAATATAAAAGTATGCAGTAAAATCATATCCATGCAGCCCAGTGTTTTTCTTTTTTCTTTCCTCACCATTTCAAGCTAACTGTAAATACATTTAAATAGTTTCTAAGAAATGAATTACACAGGATAGCTTACATGGTAGGTGTTAGACAGCTTTAGTTGGGACCTATAAATTTTTCCGGGACTCGAAGCAAACATGTGCATCTCAGGACGCACTAAATCAAAAAACTATTAGCAGCATTGCATAAGCACAAGTATATAAATTCTTTTATGCGATAACACTTGCTATAATTTGGAAATAAATTTGGGAACAATCAAAATGAATCCAGCAGAAGGCACCCATGATTGAAATAATTGTTTGTACAGAAAGTAAAGACTTACGTACTTCAAATTAACTTTAAATTAAGTGTCAGCCAAAGAATTATCATTAAACTTTTAAAAGGTTAGCTTAAATATTAATGCAATACTTAAATGCAGTGATTAAGAGTACTCCACAGGAGCTAGTTTAGTTGTCACCCAATAGGGTGCCTTTTCAGCTAAGTTACTAATAATCTTGATTAACAGTTACTGTTTATTTACTGAAGGCCGTAGCGTTACTTAAATCTAAATTTGAAATATTAATCCAAGTTACCTTATTCTGTAAGAATATCCCCGCGGGTGGTTTGGGAAGATACCTTACTTCCATTTCACTTTATTGATTTGCTAAGCTCTTCACCAACTTTGTAGTCATGAGTCTAGTCAGCCTGGCGCCAGAATAAAACTTCAGACATTTTTCTTTCAAGTTCTGCACTGTAGTCGTACCCTGGTGCAAAACCTAATTAACTTCTTAATCTTTGATTTATTGATTTTAATGGCATGTAATCTCGTCTAGGGTTATTTTATGCCTAGAGGTTAGGGAATTGTGTAAGTAAAAGTCATCGGGGGTGGCCTAATGTCTGTATCAGCCAGACAGTGGAGACAAAGGGAATTGTGACTAAAGTAGTAATATACTTTTGGTTAGAAACTCACAATCTATTATAATAAGATATAATATAAATAATTTGCACCAAAACCATCCTTGTAGAAAAACAGGAGTGGTACTATTTAATCCATAGTTGGGATTTCATACTTTTTCCTAGGTTATTAATCCGAAAGTGAACGTA
The DNA here is from genome assembly GCA_023376005.1 of Doryteuthis pealeii. Classification (NCBI taxonomy): domain Eukaryota; kingdom Metazoa; phylum Mollusca; class Cephalopoda; order Myopsida; family Loliginidae; genus Doryteuthis; species Doryteuthis pealeii. The sequence goes on from CM042168.1 coordinate 76,595,220, forward strand.
ATATTGTGACAGAAATTCGAACTCACTCACTAGATCATGGTACAGCACGTTAGCTACTAGACTGAGAACTTCTCCCTCTCACAGCTTTGGGGTCCTGATCAGGAAGAGATGACAGAAAACAAGTCGCCTGTTTGCCCGACTACACAATATGACAGTATAAAACTAGAATTTGATTCCATACCTACTAAGTGTACAGGTGTCAAATTGAACCACCCTCACCTGCTGCCACAACAGGGGGTAGCAGGCTGAAAACCATACTCCACATCTTTTGCATGCCACATGCCAGAATTATACAAACTAGCGAGTATATGCGCCCTCTACCGGGTGTAAGTATTTAAGTTTTAATGTAATGAAATATATTAAATTTTCTAATTTAATATATTTCATTACATTAAAACTTAAATAATAATGACTAATGATATTAACTTAAACAATAATGACTAATGAAATTAAATAAAAACGCATATAAAAAGATTACGCTTATTTTAATTACATTTTAATTGTTTTTTATGTAAAATCATTTGTAGGATTGATTTTAATGCATTTGGAGAATAAAACAATAGTATTAGAGATAAATAACACCAAGTAATTATTTGTTAAACACGGTTTTATTAAAACCAGTATGCAAATTAACCACACCCTATATTATGTAAACCTTTATTTCTTAGTGATATATAAGATGCATTGCAGGATTTTAAATGCACTAATAACAGGGGCTGTTTGGAGGCAAATCCTATTCAGATTTACATAGAAAAATCATCAATAAATAAGATTTATTCCATATATTAATGATTTTTACTATAAATTAAGTAACTGATAAACTTATGCAAATTTCTGAGATTTACTGTGATGTTAGTGACATAGTTTTGGTTACACAGACAAACACACACTGAACTATGATTAGATATTGAAGATATCGCTGTATGTGAAGTAAGATATTGTTAATTAATATTGTTCCAAGATGTGTTGCCATAACAACTTCATAGACAGTTTAATATTTTTTTTTTTTTTGTTTCTTCCTAGAGAGTAAATTTTTTTTTTTTTTTTTTTTCAAATCATTATTCTAATGAAGCTTGTAGATAGGCAAAATATTATTAAATAAATAAAAACTCCAGCAAGATTTTTTTTTTTTCTTGTATCATATTTCTCCCATACCTGAATATAAATCAATTTTATGTATAGGTTGACTCTTGAAATCATTACTTAATGGAATTAATTTTTAATGCCAAAAGGTTCATCCTAATTATTTCTATTGTGTTGGAATTTCAAATGAATTATATTACTGTTCATATCTGGCATAACACTGAACTTCAGCGCTACCCAGCAACTCCTGCGACGCTGCTGTTGCCAAACTGCATTGGTTTCTTACCTTTCCCTTGGACCACAGCAGCAATGTGGGAGGGGATCTGCTGCTTGGGCAACATCACATCCTCCATATCAACCTGCCCAGGCTACATAGTTCCAAAGAAAAATGAAAAAAATTTTTTGGACACTATTCCATCGTCTTTCACAGATGGAAGGATGCTAACAACAACAAATCTAGGCTTTGCTTAAAAATCAGGCCTTCAGAATTTGACTTATACTAAAGTGTGTCTATTATATATATATATATATATATATATATATATATATATATATATATATGTGTACTAGCAAAATAAATAAGACACCCTCTGGGCGACGTAAAATAAATTTGCCTGAGAGTTTGTATCATAAGTAAAGTAAAATCATCAAATGTATTAAAGGAGTAAAAAATAAAATAAATTTATTAAAGGAGTAAAAAATTTGAAATGGAAACTTAGTTCTGATAACTTTAAATATATATTTAAAAAAAACAACAAAAAAACTATATATAGATAGATAATACCAGGTATGTATTTATTAAAACTTATTTAAAAACTGTCTCACATTACATGCTCAAATTTTGAGTATTCTATTTATGACGATTTTAGGCAGTGTGACGTAAGCAGTGATGTCGTTTTTGTTACAGACAAAAACCCGAAGCGAATCTCCATTATTAATAGATGGATGTATGTATGTATGTATACACACACGCACACAGATGCCTAAAAATCTATAAGGACGCAGAATAATTGTATCCATGCGTCCCAGTTTGTTTTTTTTCTTGCCCCACCATTACCAGCTAACTGTAAATACATTTCAATATTTTCTTTGAACAAATTAGTGTGGGGTACAGGATCAAAAAGGGGTGTCTAAAGGTCATATGGTCCCAAAATTTGAATACCCAACAAGAATGAATAAAACATCTTTGGCATAAAATAACTCAACAAGGGTTTACATGCCATAAAATCCAACCAACTAACTAAGCATTTGTATTTCTTTACAGATTTTGTCATTTTTATGCATTTACTCATCTCGTCCGTATGAGCAGGTAATTTTTTTAAGCTGAGTCAAACACTTGATTTTTCGGTTTTCTTTTTTCTAGACTGGTTGCCATACCAAGGTTAAAGAGCTGAATCTGCCCTACTATTTACCCATAGCTGTAGAAAGAATAGTTGGATGCATACCTTTCTCAAGTGTATTATCGCTATTGAAATGTAAACAGCCTTGTCAAGGATTTGAGCTCTGGTAGATGAGGAGCCGGGTTAGCTCAGTCGGTAGAGCATTCGGCTAGAAACCGCAAGGTTCTTAGTTCGATACCGGTCCTCGCCAACTCGGCGTATGAGTAGCACAGGGATCTGTGCGGTAAAGTAAGGAGCTGATGGTAGGTGTGGTGCTCCACTTCAGACACAAAAACAATCTCCTTGGTCTAGCGCTAGTGAAAAGGGGATAGATTCCCTTGCTGATTGGCTGGTACCGACATTAGGCCACCCCGACGACTTTACCTTACTTTTTTAGATGAGGTATTATAAAATTGTTTACAATTGCTTAAAAAAATATTTTGTAGGTACACTGTACACATCGGAAGCACATTGCATAACAATTATCTTAGGAAATGGACTTGACAAGCTAAGTTCAAATCCTGGACAAGGCTGTTTGTGTTTCACTTTTGTGCTAATGCCCTTTGGAAAGGCATGGATCCCTCTCATCTTCCTCCCTCTCCACCTAAGCATTGACAGGTCATAAAACCAACCAACTTAATGCCACAGCTCTCTTATGGAATGTTAACTATGATAGTGAACTGATAGTAAATCTTTGATAAGAATCATTCAATTAAATTTAATTAACCATTTGAGGCTTTAGATATTTTTGCTCCCAAATGGATCCCCCCCCCCCCACTCCGGGGGTAGAGGGTGTTCTTATACTGTCAGTTTCTGACGTTCATCATCTTATCAGTTGTCCCAGTGGCTTTTACTGCTTTTATCATCACTCTCCATGATGAACTGACTGCTAGAATGTGAAAAGTCTTGCAAATTGTCATTTGCTTAGCTTAGCCCAAGATCAGAAATATCGAACACTCAGTGAGAATTAAACTCATTACTAATGGTCTGCTAGTTCTGGATGTTTGGTGAATGTGAAGCACCTCTTCATTAGCATTGCTCTCTGCTCCACTCTGACCTGGAGTGGTAGTAAGTACCTGTTAGGGTTCCATCTATGGGTTAAATAGAAAAATGTGTTTATAAAAAAAATTGAGTATCCATTAAAAATGAATTTATTTCAAGACTTTATCGGCATTAAATGACCCACCTAGGTTGATATGCCGTAAACCAAACAAAACTAATGGTCTGCTAGCCTACACTATGCAAAGTGCTCTAAGAGTCCTTCATTGACTACTGAAATATTATTTCCCAAACTTTGCTTAGAATGGTACACAGGTTTCAGCTTGCTTACAGTAGAGCATGGGTACCCATGATTCTCTCTTGCCACCCATCCCTATCGTTCATCACCCCAGAATCCGCACAGCTGATTGATGTAGGTTTTTGCTGGTCGGCCTACACTGTTGTGTCCATGTGTAGATGTCTACAAGAATACTTCACTTATGAGTTTGTTCTTACTTCTCCAGCAGTGTCCATCATGTTTTGATCCAACTTAATTCAATGGTTTGTGTGATAGGAGGCAAGTGGCTGTACAGCTGCTTTCTTGTGGGATGCTACTTCCAAGATTGGTTTGAGAACGCTCACAATATCTTTTTGTCGTTCCCATCTAGCTTCTTTTTTTTTCTTTTTTTTTTTTTTTTTTTTGGTGCAGCCATACAGTAATAGTATAATGGTAGAATTTTTGCCTCATCTTATGAGATAGAGCAGATTTCCATATGATCGGTAATCTGTCTGTAGCAGTCCATGCCTTTCCTATGCGTATATATTGACATCGCTTTCTGTAGATGAGATATTACTGCTTAGATATCCCTCTGATCAATCGGCTGGTCACGCCAAGCCCTCGAACCTATATGATTGTCCCAACCTTATTTCCCTTATAGCAAGCCTTAACCCTTTTTATCATATATGTGCTAGAAGGTGGTGAATGGTGAGGTTCCAGCTCTGGTGGTCTTCATCACTATTGCTCCCAGGTCCACTCTGACCTGGAGTGGTAGTACCTGTTAGGATCCCATCTATGGGTTAAATAGAAATTTGAATGAAAAAATGAAAAAAAAATTGAGTTAAAAAATTTACTTCCAAACTATCGCTATGAATCTTTCAAAACTTTGCCGGCATTAAATGACCCACCAAAGATATGTGAACTGGTTTACTTAGAAAGGCTTACCTTCTAGTGTTGAGATATCTCCATTTTCTTTAAAACATATGAAGTCTCTTTTATCTGAGTTCACATAAAGGCTAATGACTCTTGCAACCTTCTCTCGGCTATGTAGCAGTAGGAAATTGTCACCCAACTAAATGCTGATGCTTAACTCTGGTGATCTGGTGGTATTTTCAAGAGGGTGTTAAAACTTTGTCCTGTTAAAATGAACACATGAATTTTTCATTTCTAAATTGATATAGCTCTGGTCTTATAACCTGGTAAATATTCTGTGCCTGATCACACGCTAACTATATGCCCTGCAGAAGAGTAAGACCCCACCCCCCACTCCCAAAAAGGGGTGTCCTGGGTTGGGCCTTTGAAGACAGAACACAGAACCTTTGATTCTGACTCTTCTATTTTTGGCACCAGACTTGGACTCCTCTTTATGTAATTAAGTAATAATAAATGAATATAAAACCATGATATATATATATATATATATATGTTTCATAATTTGCTTGAAGCATTGTGTATGTATTGGTTAGGAGGTTGATTTAGAAGGCTATCACAATGCAGTTTGGAATAAATAAAAAATAATAATACGGTAACAATGGTGTTGTGTGTTGACCTGTATTTTTTATTATTTCTTGAATTTTCGAGGTAATACCTCTTTATCAAAAGAATTGAACTGAAGCAGTACAGCTATGAAAAATTCAAGAAATAATAAAAAATACAGGTCAACACACAACACCATTGTTACCGTATTATTATTTTTTATTTATTCCAAACTGCATTGTGATAGCCTTCTAAATCAACCTCCTATATATATATATATATATAACCCCATGATATTTGTAATAATCTATTCATAAACAGTGTGCACTGTATAATTTTACAATCTAAACTAAAGCCATATAAAGTATGAATTCAACTGGTGTTTGTTATAGTTTTTCTGACTCTAGTGACTCCTTAATTGTATCAGACTCCACAGCTCTTATATATATATATATATATATATATATATATATATATATATTTATTTGAGAATGGAAATGAGTAACCTACTCGCTCTGGATATTGTGCGCTTCCAACGATCGTTCTTATACCCACCGGTAAGTTAATACTTATACATATACAAATATATATATATATATATAGGTACTTGTTCAGAATAGGATGTTTGCAGTAATGTACAAAATATCTTATTGTATCTAGCAAGAATATTCTGCCGGGTGTAAGTATTTAAGTTTTAATGTAATGAAGTATATTAGATTAAAAAGACTAACGGAATTGAATAAGAATACATATAAAAAGATTACTTATTTATTTTAATTGGTTTCTATATAAAATCATTCATAGGATTGATTTTAATATGTTGGAGAATAAAACAATAACACTAGAGATCAATAACACCAAGTAATTATTTATTAAACCTGGTGTTGTTAAAAGCAGTATGCAAATTAACCACACCATATATTATATAAACCTTTATTTAGTGATATACAAGTCACATTGCAGGATTTTAAGCATATTAATAATATGGGTTGTTTTGAGGTATCTCTAACTCGGATTTTAATAGAAAACATTGTTAATGAATAAAATTTATTCTATGTATTAAAGATTTTGACTATAAAAAAAAGGCACTTGTTTTATCAATAAACAATTTTTTTTCTCTCCTTTCATTCCTCCTTTTAGTCTTCCATCCATTATCATTGTGTTGATCACTATGATAACCCTAAACATATATAAATTTGCCTGTACCTAAAATTTATTTAACTATAAATAATCATATAATGATAAATTTACGCAATTCTTGAGGGTACCGTAACGTAAGCAGTGACATAGTTTTGGTTACAAACATCAAATCTCTATTACGTCATACTTAGATTCATATACCAAATAAGAGTAAGTTTCATTCATTGTGTTTTATTTATGAATGGCTATACCCTCCATGATTCTGTCTTCTATGAAATACTAGTCAGCCATTTTTGTTTTTTCCAGCTTTTTTTCCCCTTCCTTTTCTCCACGTCAAACCCTAACAAGGTTTCAAGATCTTGTTATTGGCTAGGGAGAGGAAAAAATGCTTGAAAAAGAAAACATCTGACAAACAGTTGATAGAAAACCAAATTTTGGGCCAATTAGTACCGTGCTTCCCTGCAAAATAAGACCTAGTTTGAATTCCAATCATAGTATTACGGCCACTTTCTGACTTATACCCTTGGTAAAGGTATGAACTTCCTCATCCTTACAGCTATGTGTTAAATAGTACCAATACCATTTTTCTACAAAAATGGATTTGGTATTAAATAACCCATGAAGGTTTATATGCGATTAAACAGGTGTAATGGTTAGTCGTGGTAAATGGACTCATCAACCCTCGTGCAAATCCTGAATGAGGCTGTTTGCATTTCATGTAGTGCTAATACCCTTGGGAAAGGTATGCATCCAACTACTCTCCCCCTGGCTATGGGTAAATAGTAAGGCAGACTGGGCTCTTTAACCATGGCTTGGTAACCAGTCTAGGAGAAGAAAAACTCTGAATTCAAACCTGTTAAACTCTGCTTAATTGACCTTGTGTCGCATCCTACTCATGCAGAGGGGTTGTTGTTGGGGTGGCCAAAGTCGGCATCAGCCAGACAGTGAGGGAGTCTATCCCTCTTTTCACTAGCACTAGACCAGGGAGATTATTTTTAGCATCTGAGGTGGAGAGCCACACCTACCATCAACTTCTTACTTTACCACACAGATCCCTGTGCTACTCATACGCTGAGTTGGCGAAGGCTGGTATCGACCCCAGAACTTTGTGGTTCCTTATCGGACACTCTACCGACTGAGTTAAACTGACCATTAAACATAGAAAACCAGATCAAACCATAGGGAGGGAAAGTAAAATAAACTGAATAAGTTTTGAAATGAAAAGAAAACGCGGTCATTTACCTTTTTAATGTATGCCTCTCCTAAAAAAAAAAAAAATTCTGAAAATAACTTTGTAAAAGGGAGCATTTGAAAAATTCAGAAATTTGAATACTGCAAATTATTGAGGTTGAGTGTGTGTGGAGGGGGGGAAGCAACGTGATGGTCCATAATATTAAATCTGGCCTTAACAAACACAGACCATTTAAAACATTTTCATTCTTTTCCTTTCGCATTCTTTATTATAAAGATTGAATACATTATATACAAATGCTTTGTCCATTCCTACCTACAGTCTTGGTTTGTATGAGTGAAGATCTTTTAAGACGCTTGTTTATCTAAAGTGTTTTCTTCATGGGAATATTTAATCTATTTTTATCTCTTCACTTGAATCTGACATCGTTGGATGTTTTTAGCTGGTTACATACATTATTATATATGTGTGTGTTTGTGTATTAGAATATCCCACACTTGAATCTGTAATCTGATAATTTTTACTAGATACTATTAGTTTGCTGTCTGTTTTTCTTTATTTATCTTTTTAAAATCTTAAATTTTATTTATTTTGACATATTTTCTTTAATTTTTTTTATAGGGAAATAGGAATAGAATTACTGAAATATTCATGTATATTGCAACACTATATTCTTGTGTGTGTGTATATGTGTGTATATATATATATATATATATATTATATATGATGATGGCAACAAACTCATGTTCAAGTATTGCCATTGCTTGATATAAAGAAAAAGTTCAACAGTTCAAAGAATACAACAGTGAGCTTCAACAAGTTCAACACACACACAGAGGCATATGTGTGTGTGTGTGTGTGTATATATATATATTTGGGCGATATGTGCTTAATTGAAATCATACCTAATTTTGAAAATTAATTAGTTAATAATTAATGAATTTAGGCGGGCATATATGTTCAAATGTAAGGCTAAACAAATTGAGAAAATGTCAATTCCTGAATGTACATAGCCATATAAAAATAAACACATTTATTTGTTTACTTAACCTCGTATATATATATATATATATATATATATATATATATATATCTTATTATAATGGAGATTGTGGGTTTTTCTGTCTGTAACTAAAACTATATTCCTACTCAAGTCACAATTCCCTTAGTTATTTACATCACATTCTCCATGATTTTATTTTTATCTCAATTATTAATAAAATTGTCTTACATTATTAATACTGTTAACTATGTCTACGTACTGATAACATGCAATTATATTTATATATACAACAAAATAGCGGTTTACAGTGTGAACGGGAAGGCTAATTTGCATATTAATATTAAAAAATCGAATTTAATAAATATGTGCTTAGTATTATTGATTTCTAACTGTTTGGTTTTATTTTAATGAATATAAGCAAATATCTCTTCAATGAATCTTAAATGAAATCCATTAACAAGATAAAATAACTGTCATTTTATTCTTTACTTCCTCTTATAACTAAATACTTAAATTAGAAAAAATAACAATGAAAGACGAGAGTGATGGAAGAGTAAGTTTCAGTTGTTCCATTTTTTATTATACTCCCTCTGTTTCAAATCTTTTTATCTGTATTCTTATTTAGTTTCATTAGCCTTTCTAATTTAATACAATATTTTATTACATTACTTGCACCCGGAGGGTGCATATATTTGCTAGTGTATGTATATATATATATATATATATATATATATATATATATGGGAATAAAAAGGCCTTAAATACCATAGGTATCGTGGTTATGGACCATTTCCACTCGCGAGTATGTTCACGAGCTTCTTCAGACCACTGACTCATTTTATATTCATACATTTCACCTCCCTCATTCTGAATGAGGGAGGTGAAATGTATGAATATAAAATGAGTTTGGCCATGTGCCTGTCTAAATAAAATATATCAGTGGTCTGAAGAAGCTCGTGAACATACTCGCGAGTGGAAATGGTCCATAACTACGATACCCATGGTATTTAAGGCCTTTTTATTCCCAAATAAATTTGCTCTGTTTACAATAATTAAACATTGAGCTCTCACACGGAACCTGAACTCTACAACAAACTACGGGTAGAGAATTAGGACCCACCTAGAATCACCTTGTACCAAGAAACTTGGTACCGCACCAAAGTGTGTATATATATATATATATATATATATATATACTAGCAAATATATGCACCCTCCGGGTGCAAGTATTTAAGTTTTAATATAATAAAATATCATATTAAATTAGAAAGGCTAATGAAACTGACTAAGAATGCAGATAAAAAGATCTGCAACAGAGGGGGTATAATCGAAAAATAGAACAACTTTGAAACTAACTATTCCATCATTTTCCCTTACTCCCCTGTTTCATTGGTAAATTTTCCTAATTTAACTATTTAGTTAAAATAGGAAGTAAAGGATAATATTACAGTTATTTCTTCTTGTAAATAAATTTCTTTTAAGATTTATCTACGAGATTTTTGTTTATATTTCTTAAGATAAAACCAAACAATTAGAAATCAATAATACCAAGCACATATTTATTAAAATAAAATTTTAAATATCAATATGCAAATTAGCCTTCTCGTTCAAACTGTAAATCGCTATTTTGTTGTATATATAAATACAATTGCATGTTATTAGTACACAGATGTGGTCAACAGTATTAATAATGTAAAACAATTTTTATTAATAACTGAAGGTTTAAAAGAATGAAATCATGGAGAATTTGACGTAAATAATTAAAGGAATTGTGACTTGAGTAGTAATATAGTTTCGGCTTCAGACAAAAATGCAGTCTATCTCCATTATATATAGATATATATATAATTTTTTTTTTTTATTCATTCAATGGATGCATATGCTACATCACCAGTTCCTTTTCATCACTTTAAAAAAAATTTTTTTTTTTATTGCATATCAACTCTTAGAAAAACTATTTAAAAAAATGTTCTAAAAACAAACCTCACAAATTAAATAATATAAAATAAATATTCCTCTTTGTTTTATCACGTTTGTTCATCTTGTATATATGATGAGACTCTCTCATTGGTCTTGACATATGAAGCTCACACAGTTCAGTTAAAGATAGGAACTGTTGAATGACCCCCGGCAGGTGATTTGTTTATAGCGGTGAAGGCTTGTGTAGAACCCACCAGTTTTTTTTTTTTTTTCTTTTCTTTTTTTTTTTGGATAAGTTGATGAAAGAAGAATGGTGCATGAATATGCCAGGAATTCTCTTGAACAAGATTCTTCAGGTTTTGAATTTAGGATCTTTCCTTCTTGACTAGTTGCTTTATCAAGATCAAAGAGCCCAGTCTAAACTACTGTGGCGTTAGTTTCGTATTTGCCTGGGGAGTTGTCTGCCCATTTAGTTCGCTGGTTCCCGCTAGGGGCTATTTATATTTAAGCGGCTGGTTTGAACGTCTCTTTCTCTTTTCTGGTTGCTCAACCTACGAGACACATGGGTTAGACACGGTCTACCCCTTCTCGTTGGGGCTTTGGCCCCCCTTACATTACTGTAAGTGATTTATACAGCATGGACTATTCCTAGTCTCATGTCTGTTGCTTTTATGTTTTTCCATTCATGAATGTGTCTTTATCTCTACCCTTGTATATGTATTTATATTACTTTTGTATGTATGTTTATGTACTCCTCTATCTATGTATTATGTACCCTGTTTATCCATGTGCTGTACCATATATCTTCAAGTATATATCACTTTTAACCTTACACTACTATTTTATCCATGACTGGGTGGAAAAAAGATTGATTCATGCCTTCTTTAAGTGAAATAGAAATAGCCTCAGTCTTGGACATAAACTTGGCTTGTTGAGTTCATTTCCTTAATAAGTGAAGTTATCGGGGTTGCCTAAAGTTGGTATCAGTCAGACAATGAGTGAGTCTATCCAGTTTAATGTTGGCCCTCGCCAACTTGGTGCCGGAGTAGCACAGGAATCTGTGCGGTAAAGTGAGGAGCTGATGGTAGGTGTAGCACTCCACTTCAGACGCCCAAACAATCTCCTTGGTCTAGCACTACTGAAAAGGGGATAAACTACCTTGCTGTCTGGCTGATATCAATCTAAGGCTACCCCGCTGACTTTACTTATATATACATATATTGTGTGTGTGTTTATTTAATGTCTGTGTTCATTTCCCACTTAGACATAAAATGGAAAGCTTGAAACAATTAATTTGTCCCATCCTTAGCACTGTTACATTTTTAAAAAATTTTAAACTTTTTTTTATTTATTTTTTTGATAGTATTCTTTACAAGTGTTAGTTATTGGTGAGATTTAGTCCGTTTAGTATCTCCTCTACCAAAGTCTGTGCACTTGGAAATGTATTTATATTTTGACCGGTTTTCACTTAGTTTAAAAATATTACCCTCTCTTTCCTATCTTATGAAAATGATATTTGCTTTTCCTTTCCATTTTTCAATGTCTCAAGCAGTGTGTTTGTGCAAGAAAACACTGTAGTTGTTGCTTTTAACGTATATGAACATGGACTGCGTTTAGAATACTGGATGATAAAATCTGAACAATATATAGTCAAAGTAAAGTCTTTGGGCTGGCCTAATGTTGGTATCAGCCAGACAGTGAAGTAGTCTATCCCCTTTTCACTAATGCTAGACCAAGGTGATTATTTTAGCGTCTGAGGTGAGTGCCACACATACCATCAGAATTTATTGCAATTACTTATAGTTAGCTATGTAAAAGGCTTTCTCTTTTCCTAGGAGAACTTTCTCATTCCAGTACACAGGTTTGGGTCCCCTGTCGCTTGGGTCAAAAGAATACACCAACTGCATCTTGGCAGAGGGATTTAATCCCTACCTGTTGGCTATGAGTGGCGACCCATAATGCTTAAGGATGGAATCCTGGTGGCTGAGCAGTCCATGCTATTTAACACTCCACTTTGGCCCTTACTTAGGCTAGACAGGTGATCAGTGAGCCCCCCCCCCCATCAACCAGCTTGTTGTGTCAAGCCCTAGCGCCTTTATGATTGTCCCAACCCTGTTGCCTCAATGGCAAGCACCCAACTCTTTTTATCAAAATAAGTTGTTGTCGGTGTGTGCTAAAGTTGGTATCAGCCAGACAGCAAAGGAGTCTATCCCCTTTTCACTAGTGCTAAAACAAGGAGATTGTTTTTGCATCTGGAGTGGAGTGCTACACCTACCATTAGCTTCTTTGCTGCAAAGGTCCATATGCTACTTATATGCTGAGTTGACGAGGCCTGTTATCGAACCAGGAACCATGTGGTTCCCAGTCAGATGCTCTAGCGACTGAATGGATTAAAAATATAAGCCTTATATACATACAGCTTATAGATCCTCTTATTAAACACTTAGGATTTATTAATTAAAAACAATTAATTTAAAACCTTGTTACTAATAATACTTTATACAAACAAAACGTCCATTATATAAGACAAATGATGTTTATCAATTCATGACCCCTATGAGATTGCGGTGTGTGGAGTCATCAAAACTTTAAAATGTTCTTTTAGTATGAGTAATACCCCTCCCCCGGGATGATAAGGGATAACCTTTTGACAATGTTTATTAACTTCTAAGTCCTCACCCACCTTGATAGTGAGACTTAAAATACTCTGACTGTAGAGAGGTAATAACTCCCCCCACAAAAAAAAAAAAAAAAATGGAACTTAGTATGATTATCCTACAGGTTATTGAAAATGGACTCATCAGCCCGAGTTCAAATCCTGAATGAGGCTGTTTGCATTTCACATAGCACTAATACCCTTGGGAGAGGTATGACTCTAACTACTCTCCCTCCAGCTATGGGTAAATAGTAGGGCAGACTGGGCTTTTTTAACCTTAGCTAGGTAACCAGTCTAGAAGGAAAACACTGAATTCAAACCTGCTAACCTCCACTTTAGAAATTGACCTTGTGCCACATCCTTTTTATGCCTAGGTGTGTGTGTGTGTGTGTATGTATATATATATATAATATATATATATAATGTGTTGTGTGTGTAATACAGTCTAGATTGTTTGTTTTATGGCATACCAACCACGGTGGGTCATTTAATGCCGGCAAAGTTTTGAAAGATTCGTAATGATAGTTTGAAGAATATTTTTTAAACTTTTTTTTTTTTGTAAACAAATTTTCTA
>CM042168.1:76611397-76643897 GCA_023376005.1 Doryteuthis pealeii
TTATTATCTTACTGTTAATACCTAAATAATGAGAATGGAATTGGGCTTAGAATATATTGACTGTATTTTTTACATTAGTCACTACACCACAGAGACTCCCCCCCCACACTAATCTGAACAACAATGTGGGGTTGGATCATTTAGCAGGTGAGATTAAGCTGGTTGGTGAAAGATTACCACTGTAGACTTATTTGAACAGTACTAGTGTTTTAATTTACTAGCTGTTTATATTATAAAGTAAAAAAAAACAAACAAGTTGGCAGTGACCTATTGTTGGTATCAGCCAGACAGCGAGGGAGTCTATCCCCTTTTTTGCTAGAGCTAAACCGGGGAGATTGTTTTTGCTGAGTTGGAGTGCTGCACTTACTGCCAGTGTCACACTTTACTGCACAAATCAGATTAGCCAATCTGTGCTACTCATATGCTGAGTTGGGGGTTGGTATCGAACTCCGAACCTTGCAATTCCAAGGTGGATCCTCTATCAATTAAGCCAAAACCGGTCACTATGTTTTAACAATATAATTCTTTTGTACGAAACATTGTCGATTATTACTGGCCTTTTAGACCTGTATTTATCTTAATTTCATTTGCTCTTTATCGAAAATCACGCTCGTCATCATTAGTAGGCAATGTTTTTTTTTTTTTTTTTTTTTTTTTTTTCACAGCTGCTTAATTTACGATAGCTGAATGATGAAAGACTAAGCGAGATTAAGATTAAAGAAATACCGTTCAAAGGTTAATAACTGTTTATATGACTTATCACAAGTAGGATTTATTAAAACCGATATATGAAAACATTCATTCAGCCTAATCACTGCAAACAAAGTGAAATCACTGTCAATTATTTTGCCATAGGAATTCGTTGAGTATATTTCAATACTAGCTGTCAGCCGAGGAACAAGCTCAATTACATCTACTCCTGATGATGGCACTTCAGAGTGTTAAAAATACTAGGGATAAAACTTTGGACTAATCAACAGACTCCACACTGATATTAACAAATTGTCCAGAAAACTTGAAAAGATCGAAAAGAAACCCGTCAGACATGAAATGTCCAACTTGTTCAACACTGTATGCATTGAATATTCCAAATATACTAAAACCCCACTACTGATACACAATGTGTACAGGTTTTATAAATAGTAAGCAATGTTAAGTAAATACTTTATTATCTTAACTCCTTTGTTTAGGTCACCCTGTCAGCTGGGGCAGGAGAATACACTGACTACACCTCTGCAGAGGGTTAAAATCCCCCCAATGGGGACGGCTGTGGGTGGTGGTGACCTGTGATGCTTAAGAATGGAATGTGGCTGAGCACTCCACATTGGCCCTTACTTAGTCTAGATGGGTAGTCTGAGTGACCCCTCTGCGCAATTGGGTAGTCATGTCAAATGCTTCCACCTATATGATTGTCCCAATCCTTTTACTCTTATGGCAAACCCCCAACTATTTTAATCATATATGTGCTAGAAGGCGGTGGCTGAGGGGTGTTAGTATCCTGTGTATGATGTCAAATTGCATCAAATGGTGAAGTTCTAATTCTGGGGAGTGTAGAGTACTCCTTCATAGCCATTACTCTCAGGTCCACTCTGACCCGGAATGGTAGTATCTGTTAGTCCCATTTATGGGTTGAATAGAAAAAATGAGTTTATAAAAAAATGTTTAAAAAAAAAAATCCCAAAACATTGAGTTTAAGAAGAAAAAAATTTAAATACCTATCAAGAATGAATCAAATAAATTTTTTGGCATAAAATAACCCAACAAGGGCTGACATGCCATAAAATCCAACCAACCAGTACTAGCTGTTTATGTAATTGGTGATATTAGAAGTTAATTTATTGTACAAATACAACATAAATGTTTATTTACTCTAATCCTTATTATATAAAGTGACATACATTCAACTTCTGAACCGGTTTCTAATGGAAAATTAATCATGTGGTTGCATCGTCTATGCATATATAAAGGGTAGTTGTGTTTGTGTATATCTGGAAGAAACTATGAAAATAAAAGAATTAAAGACTGACTGAATATGTATATATATTTACTATCACCAGAGCCTGCTTTTTCCCACCAGCTCTTTTTATGTGAGGATTTTTATGGGGCAACCAGTGAGGATCCAACTCATGTTTAGTAATAATGAAACTGTGCGATTAACTTTTTTTTATTTAAAAAAATTTTTTTATCCTTCTCTATCCAGCCGACGCAGGGTAGCCACTTCTAGTTATTTTATAAAAACAAAACAAAAACAATTTGATCTTAGATTTTTCATTTTTTTTTTTTTTTTTTTTATTATTGTGGGTATGCAACACTCAATATAGTTCAATTATATATGCTTAAAAAATTTTTTAAAATTTTTTATACAATTTGCCAGTGTCTATTTGTTTAAAACAAAATCTAAATTGATGCATTATTGAATGATATAGAATAACATTGAAGTATTTTCTGAGAAGAGATGACATTCTGTTTATTTATAGATTATTGTTATTAATAGTTATATTATTGGTATTGTATTTTCGTTCATATGTACTTGTATTCTGATATTTCTATGAACATTCACAAATAACAATGAACATTCTTATCTATAAAAAAGATCTGACAGGGGGATTTGATCTGAAAGTAGAAAACAAGTTTATTTGTTGTTGGGAATTTTTTTTTTTTTTTCCATCTGAGAAATCTAATCTTAAAATGTCCAAGTTGCCTTTTTTTTTTTCCTGTCCAAATTCTGATATCAGTTATAAATCACCATGTTGCCATATTATTTATTATTTATAACTAGCAAGAATACATTAAATAAGAACACATATAAAAAGATTACACTTATCTTAATTATATTTGAATTGGTTTCTATATATGAAAGCATTCATAGGATTGATTTTAATATGTTGGAGAATCAAACAATGGTATATAAAGTTTATTTCTTGTTGGAATTTTTTTTTCTATCTCAGAAATCTTAATCTAATCTTAAAATGCTGCCTTTTTTTTTTTCTTTCCAAATTCTGATATCCATTATAAATCACCAATGTTATAATGATAGATTTTCTTAATCTTTTTTTAATTTTTTTATTTTTTTTTTTTTTTTAGATGACTTATACCAAGTTTTTCTGTAGCTCTTTTTGTAAAGTAATTACTAGCTGAAATACCTGCATTCATTGGGTAAGAGGTCAAGATTTGAATTGCTGCTGGTTATGATGACTGTAAAACCATTCAGTACTTGAATGAACATAAAAGAAATTATTCTGTACTTGAAAATGACTTAAAACTATTCCGTACTTGAAAATAACTGTTAAAAAAAAACCCCAAACAATTTGTATTTGAAAATGACTGTTAAAAAAAAAACCCAAACAATTTTATTTGAAAATGACTGTAAAAAAAAAACCCAAACAAACTTACTTGAAAAATGATTGTTAAAAAACCCCCAAACAATTCATACTTGAAAATGACTGTTAAAAAAAAACCCCCAAACAATTCAGTACTTGAAAATGACTGTTAAAAAAAACCCCAAACAATTCGTACTTGAAAATGACTGTAAAAGATATAAAAAAAAAAAAACTATTGTGAACTTGAAATTGACCGTAAAAAGCAATTTCGTACTTGAATTAAGATATTAAATATTTTTGTTGATTTTTGACTTCTTATTGCTGCTTTTTATGACCATATTCTCGGTTGAATAATCTCTGACTGTCAATTTAAACAGCCAAATTGGGATAAAAAAGCAACACCAAGATGTAGAAAATTAGTGAAAATCTGCAAATGGAAATCCAACAACTGCAGATGTTTTTGATATTTTGTTGAACACCAGATGAAAATGATTGTCTCAACGGCTGGCGACCACATTTCTGGTGAGATTGCTAACCAGGTCAGCCCCCTTGTGGTTTATATGCACAGGAAATGAATCAGTTTGTGGCTGCAATAACAGTAACTCTAATTCCCACTAAAGGTGAGGGTTAACAGTAATCAGCAACAAGAACTGATGGTGAACTGATAAGTGTTATTTATGTTAAAGTCAAGTTATGTGGAACTGTATATATATATATATATATATATATATATATATATATATATATAATTGTGCATGTGTGGAGTCATGTGGTGTAATGGTTATTGTTGTAGAAAATGAGTACAACGAAACTAGTTCAAATCTTGGAGAATAAAACAATATCAGATCAATAACACCAAGTAATTATTTATTAAACCCGGTTTTGTTAAAAAACCAGTATGCAAATTAACCACACCCTATATTATTAAACCTTTATTTCTTAGTGATATATAAGACACATTACAGGATTTTAAACGCACTATTAACATGGTTGTTTTGAGGCAAATCTTATTCAGATTTTCAGAGAGACATTGTTAAGGGGCTGGGTTAGCTCAGTCGGTAGAGCGTTCGGCTAGAAACCACAAGGTTTGATACTGGTCCTCGCCAACTCAGCGTATGAGTAGCACAGGGATCTGTATGGTAAAGTAAGGAGCTGATGGTAAGTGTGGCGCTCCACCTCAGATGCTAAAACAATCTCCTTGGTCTAGCGCTATTGAAAAGGGCATAGACTCCCTCGCTGACTGGCTGATGCCGACTTTAGGCCACCCCGTCGACTTTACTTTTACTATATATTAATGATTTTGACTATAAATTAAATAAGTAAAAGTAAAGTCGTCGGGGAGGCCTAAAGTCGGCATCAGTCAGTCAGTGAGGTAGTCTATCCCCTTTTCAATAGTGCTAGACCAAGGAGATTGTTTTAGCATCTGAGGTGGAGCGCCACACCTACCATCGTCTCCTTACTTTACCGCACAGATCCCTGTGCTACTCATACGCTGAGTTGGCGAGGACCAGTATCGAACTAGGAACCTTGTGGTTTCTAGCCGAACGCTCTACCGACTGAGCTAACCCGGCCCTTACTCGTTGATAAACTTACACAATTCTTGAGGGTATTGTGATGCAAGCAGTGACATAGTTTTGGTTACACAGATAGACACCAACTCCCCATTATAATAAGATTGGTGACCTTAACTGTAAAACTGGCATAAAATAACCCCAAGAAAAGTTGATATTCTGTAAAATCAGCTTGTCATCAGTGTTTGCATTGCCATTTGGTTATGATGCTTGCTCAGAGAGGCTGAAAGGTATGCGTCCTGTGTCCCTGACGCACAAAAATCTAACAGGACACAATAAAATCATATCCATGCATCCCAGTGTTTTTCTTTTTTCCTCCCTGACCATTTCAAGCTAACTGTAAATACATTTCAATAGTTTCTTAAAAATGAATTACACAGAATAGGTTACAAGGTAGGAGTTAGATGGCTTTAGTTGGGACCCATAAGTTTTCCCGGGGACTCATTCAAAGCAAATATGTGCATCCCAGGACGCACTAAATCAAAAAGCTATCAGCATCACTGTTGCTACTGATGTTGATTTGGAATCATGCCAGATGTTAAATTATTAATTTTATATTTATTTCATTTCTGTTGGACTTATTCAGGTGAACAGGCTAGAAATTTACTGACAACAGCTTTTTATATAAATGGATTAATTTTCTAATTGATTTTCACCGAAGGCCTTGAATTCATTGAATTAGAATTAATATTAACTAGCAAGACCTGTGGATATACCACAGTATGATAATTTAATTATTTCAACATTTGATATGTTTACTTAGAACTATTTTTTGCAATAGCTCTTATGTAAAAAGTATAATAATCTCTCTCTTCTCTCTCTCTCTCTCTCTCTCTCTCTCTCTCTCTCTCTCTCTTCTCTCTCTTTCTTTCCTTCTTTTCATTAATCATTGAAACAGATTAGAATTATGGCTTCTGTGTGCTCACCCCATCTCTCTATCTTTTCCCTACTCTCTATCTTTCTTTATGATAAAGAATGGAATAGTCCATTACTTAGCTGAGGTGGCGACACTCATAAGAATTTGGCGATTAAGTGATACCAGATAATCAGGATTTACATTTTTGCATTTCATTTTGGGACGGTCTCATTTTTAACCAGAGGGTGTTGCAGGATGATAACGGTTGGAAGATTAAGGAACAAGCATATATTAATATATAGATCAGCTATATTGCAAAATCACCCCTCTGCCTTGGGCTGAAATTGTCTGTCAATCTACTGATTGCTTCTTGGTATCTTTGGTTTGGTTTCTTTGTTTAATGGCATATCAACCTTTTGTAGGTTATTTAATGCCAAAGCTTTTTTTGTAGAAGAATAGTAGTGATACTATTTAACCCATAGCTGGGAGGGGGTAAAGGGGTTCACACCTTTCCCAAGGGTATTAGTCTGAAAGGGGACATAATAATGCAACTGAGCTCGCTTACTACGAGGTTGCAGTCCAGCATGTTACTCATTATACTATTGGGACTACCCCTCTCCCATTCCGGCCAAAGAATACTATTTATATACTTTAAAAAAAAGAAGAAAAGAGGATGGAGGCATGTGGTGTAAGTTTAGTTCTAGGAAATGGGCTTGTTGATCAGTTCAAATCCTGGATGAGGCTGTTTGTATTTCACTTGGCACTAATACCCTTGGGAAAGTTATGCATTCAACTACTCTCCCTCTAGCTATGGGTAAATAGTAGGACAGACCGGCCACTTTAACCCTGGCTTGGTAACCAGCCTTGGAGTAGGAAAACTGTATTTAAACCTGTTGAACTCCACTTAAGAAATTGACTTTGTGTCACTTCCTGCTTGTGTGGAGGGGTTTAGTGTGTGTGTATATATATATATATATATATATATATATATAATCAGTCATCGACAGACATGTGTTTTGACATTTAAATCTCATCAGTGCGCCTCGACTTTTTTTTTTTTTTTTTCTCTTTTTAAACGGCTACCTCTAGCCGGGAGCGAAACCTGACAGAATTTTTGTCTGACAAGTTCCTTACCCTTGCGGACGTCAGCGACTGTCAGTCCGGGGTGAACAATTAATTGATACATACTTACAGGATATATATTTACAATCCCCAGAGAACTCAAGTCTATAAACAGGCGAATAAATGCTTATGCTAAACTGTGAAATTTCAATTAATGATTCCCCTACAGTGCTCTACCATGAAAATTGGGAGCATATATTATATATATATATATATATATATATATATTTAAAAAAAATGATATTCTTGTCTATTGAGCTGACCTTGTTAGGGCCAAAGACCACTATTTATGATAACCCCCAAAATTTTTTCATTTTCATGAAGAAATCCTTTCCATTTTATCGTCTATTAAAATCTGCCTGGCTCTCTTGTTTAGCTATTCTTTTGATAATTTATGTGTACACATACATTTATATACACTCTATGTGGAGGCGCTTGTGATGTAATGGTTATCATCATGGGAAATGGACACAGTGACCTGAATTCAAATCTAAACAAAGCTGTTTGCATTTCGCATAGTGCTAATACCTGAATTCAAAAAAAAGTGCTTAAAAAATTGACTTTGTGTTGTATCCTGCTTGTGCAGAGGAGTTGGTAAATACATATACATACATTTACATTATCTATGCTGACATGCACCCATACAGATATGCACTACCCCGCATATACATACATACTCATGTAGACATGTTTGCACTGCACTTGTGTGTACTCATGAGCAGAAGAACTGTCACAGAAAGACAACATTTTTAATTTGTGTAGTAAAACATTGCCCAGGTAAATGAACTAGAGTGGTTTGTGTCTGATATAGAATTCTATTAATAATGGAGATTTGGTCTCTTTTTTGCCTGTAACCGAAACTATGTCTCAGTAATTTAAAAAAAAAAATACTATAAAAAATCAATTAAGAGGCAAATTTTTGCGAAAATTTCATTACTTATTCAGGTTTAGATGAATTTATGTTTAAAATGTTTTTTTCCTAAAATATATTAGGGGAAATATTTTTTTACTAGGTTGACCCCCCCCTAATTCATTTTATAAAATCTAAGCAAAATATTTTACTTGTATGATTTTTAAATTTAACACTAAAGATAAGTCTGAATAGTTAAATCAGAAATTTTTAAAAACGTTTTGGAGGTCCTTACTGTCATAAAACAAAACCAATATCTTGGTGGAGTGGAGGGAATATGAACCTTTTTTAAGTAATTAATTTTTGAAAAATATTAAACGTTTTATTCTATTTAATTTTTCCCATCCCTTCCCCTTCAGGCAATGTCTTTCAAAAATTAATTTTTACACTGCTTGGAGGGCGCTTTTTTTTTTTTATTTTTTTAAATTTTTTTTTTATTAAATATAAGTAATGCAATTAATGCCACTTCTGTGGATTGAACTATTGACCTCTGGCTTACAAATATGTTAGCAATCCACCACTGTAGTTGATGGACTGAATAGTGAAGGAATTGTGCTGATTGGGTGTTGGCCAATGGTCATCGTGTATTTCTGGCGAGAGACCAATGAAATACTGGGATTTCTGTTGAGAAAAAAATTTTCCTGGCATATGAATGGAAGGAACGATCGAGGAAGCAAAGAAAGAAGAATATATAGAGAAAGTAAAGTGGAGATGTGTGGTGTAATGGTTACTGTCATAGGAAAATGACACTATGAGACAAGTTTGCATTTCACATAGCACTAATACCCATGGGAAAGGTATAAATCCAACTATTCTCCCTTCAGTTATAGGTAAATAGTAGGGCAGACTGGGTTTTATAATCTTGCTTAGGCAACTAGTCTATGAGAAGAAAAACTTTGAATTCAAACTTTTTCAACTCTGCTTAAGAAATTGACCTTGTGTCACATCCTGCTCGTGTGGAGGAAAAGCGGTGTCAAAGAAAGAAAGGACGCTTGTGCTGGATTTGTTAACATTCTGCTTTGCCCCTGGTGAACCGACCCTGATAAACTACAATATTTAATAATTTTCATAAATACCTGTGTTGGTCTTTTTAAAAAATTTCATTTTGTTTTATTTTTTGTTTTATTTTTTTTGTTTTTTGTTTTTTTCTTAACGAGTTCAACAGCAAACAACCTTAATTACCATTATTGCTGTTTTCCCTGTTAAGCACCCATTGTTACTAATTATATAGCATTTATTTTGGTCTTTACAGTCTCTCTTTTGATTGGCTGCACTCTCGTAAAAGCTTAGAATACAGGTTGCGGCCCCTGCAGGGAGGGTTAGACTCCCTTCCCTCAAAGGTCTGTCCTGGGTATGACAATAAACTGCATCTGATTGTGAGATTCCAGTTCTGGAGCACTGGGAGTGTTGAGTGACTTCTTCATCACTTTTACTCCCAGGTCCACTCTGAATGAGAGTGGAGTGGTTAGTTGGGGTGCCATCTATGGGTTAAATAGAAAAAAATAAGTTTAAAATTTTTTAGAAAAATTGAGTTTAAATATTTGAATACCAATCAAGAATGAATAAAACTGGCTAGTCTGAACCTGCTAAGATGAATGGACGTTATTTATTTATTCATTCATCTATTTATTTAATTTTATAATTTTTTCTAGAATATCCTATCCGGTGTCCAAAAGGCTGCTTGGTGGCGCTAGGTGTGGCACTCCCGCTTTTAGCCACCGAAACTGTGCTTTCACACCTAGTTAGCAGCTGATGAGGACAGGGTATCACATGTGGTATTTATTACATGTATGATGAAAATTTAAAAAAAAAACCGATCACACAATGGGTTGACATGCCGTAAAATCCAACCAAACAACCGACCCATCTATAGAGCAAATACAACTGCAAATTATTTGTATTAGGAATACTTCATATCATATAACTATGAGCAAAAGAAAAACTCTTAAGAAATAGCTACACAAAAATTGTAGATGTACAATGAATGCAATTCCCTAACCTCTAGGTATAAAGTAACACTAGATGGGTTGATATGTGATTAAAAATCAATCGCTCTCAACAATGTGCAGATAACAAGTATGAGGACATAGTCTGAATAATCCAAATAATACAATTGCTCATTTAAGGATGAGGTTATCAATAATTTTTATTGTAAGACTGCAAAAAGCACTTACAATAGTTCTTAGCCGAGAAAGATGAAAAAAAAAAAAATTGTGAAGGGATGAAATTATAAAATTTCCAGAAAAATGGCATAATATAGTGGAACAAAATAATGGGTACCATTATAGTATGTGGCCTACCTTTTGAATGTGGCCTACGAAAGCATGTCTCTCTTATAGTATGTGGCCTACCATAAAAAGCATATTATAAGGTTATAATAATAACTGCTAACCCTATTTCAGAATTTTAGAATATTTTAGAATTAAATAGAGCTCTGATTCCTGTTAATTATGGATAAATTCCTTTTTAATTATTCTTAATTACTATACACAGCTTATGACTGAATTGCATTTCTTGAAATTGAATATATGTGAAAAATAATTAGTTTCAATAAATTGCCTACTGTGTTGGCATCCTTCCGTCTACTAAAAACAATGGCGTAGTGTCCACTTTTTTTTTTTCTTTTTGTAACTGTGTAAGTGACTGAACAGACCAATTTTTGAATGGCAATCTCTGGTACAGTGACTGCAAACAAACAGTGATGCTTGCTGGAGTTGCTGTTGTCTCTCCTTCCTTTGGGCTCTCTTTTCTGCGGCGGTTACTTTCCTCTCCTTTTCACTCCTTCTCGTTCCTTGTTTGACGAGGAGGCACCAGGTCATACGGTCTTCTGCACAAGCCTCCCATGTGTTGATGTTGATGTGGCATGTCTTCATGTCCCTCTTGCAGACATCTTTAAAGTGTAGGCGTGGTCTCCCTACCGGTTGGGTGCCCTCTACTAATTCACCATACAGTAAGTCTTTGGGGTTGTGCAGCCTTTGTCCATCCTCCTGACGTGACCAAGCCAATGCAGGCGTCTCTTGCAGATAATGGCGGGCATGCTGTTCATGTTTGCTCGTTCCAGCATGTCTGTGTTGGGCACTTTGTCCTGCCATCATATGCATAGAATGCAGCGTAGGCATCTGAGGTGGAAATTGTCCAGTTTCCTCACATGGCAGGTGTATGTAATCCAGGCTTCGCTACTTTAGAGGAGAGTACTGAGAATGCACACTTTGTAGACGTGCAATTTGGTTCTCTTAGTAAGGCCTACTACTTATATTTATAAATATACTCTTACTGAGGTAGGACACATTAAAACCGGGTAGGCCACATACTATAATGGCACCAAATAACGAATGTTATTTACTAAGCTTTTCTTAGTCTGACTCTGGCATTAATGTTGGTTACGGTACCTGCCGTTACTAAGTGGCCATTGCCCTATAGGCTGAGTCTATAGAATATGCCAAATGCACCTCTGCAGAGAAGAAGGACTCCTTCCCCATCCCCCAATAAGGCCACCTGTTAGCTGTCAAAGGCGACCTGTAGTGGCTAAGTGGTCTGTGACGCAGGTACTAAGTGGTGCCGTGACCTGTAACACTCCACTTGGGATAGATGGGCAGTGGGGAGCTCCATCTGCTGAATTGGTTGGTTATGTTAAGCCCTAGCAATTAGATGATTGTCCAGACTGTATTCTTTAAATTGCTCTTATGGCAAACACCCAACCCTTTTTATCATATAGGTGCTAGAAGACTGTGGCTGAGGGTCAACTACTAATATTTATTAATACACTTGAAGTTAATGATAATTATTTTTACCAGTATATTTATACACATCTTACTATAATGGAGTTTCGGTGTCTGTCTGTCTCTGAAACTACATCACTGCTTATGTCATAATACCCTCAGGAATTGCATAAGTTTATCAATGAGTATTTTATTTATAGTCAAAATCATTAATATATACAACAAATCTTATTTATTAGTGATGTCTATATGAAAATCTGAGTTAGATTTGCCTCAAAACAGCCCATGTTATTTGTGCGTTTAAAATCCTGCAATGTGTCTTATATATCACTAAGAAATAAAGGTTTACAAAATATATGGTATGGTTAATTTGTATACTGGTTTTAACAAAACCGGGTTTCATGAATAATTACTTGGTGTTATTGATCTGTAATATTGTTTATTTATTATTAAAATCAATCCTATGAATGATTTTATGTAGAAAGCAATTTAAATATGATTAAAATCATAATCTTTGAGTTCTTATTTAATTTTGTTAGTCTTTCTAATTTGATGTATTTCATTACATTAAAACTTAAATACTTTATGCCCAAAGGGCGCATATTTTTGCTAGTGAAGATAATGAAAATTATTTTTCAAACAAATCATACATTTTAAAAAAAAAGTGTTAGCATTAAATACCGCCCTGTCGGCTGGGGCGTTAGAATGCACCGACTGCACCTCTGCAGAGGGGTAAGACTCCCCCAATGGGGCCACCTGTTGGCCATGGGTGGCGACCCGTGATGCTTAAGGATAGAACCCAGGTGGATGAGCAGTTCATGACTTGCAATACTCCACTTTGGCCCTATATTGGGCTAGACATGCTGTCGGAGAGGCCCCCTCTGATCAATCGGCTGGCCACGTCAAGCCCTAGCACCTATATGATTTTCCCAACCCTATTGCCCTTATGGCAAACCCCGACCCTTTTCATCATATGGTGCTAGAAGGCGGTGACTGAGGGTCTACATGTCCTGGGAATGACGTTAAACTCTGATGGTGAGTTTCTAGTTTTGGAGGTTTGGGGAATGTGGAGCACCCCTTCATCACCATTGCTTCCTGGTCCACTCTGACCCGGAGTGGTGGTACATGTTGGGGTCCCATCTATGGGTTAAATAGAAAAACAGGAGTTTATAAAAAAAATTGAGTATCCATTAAGAATTGATTTATTTCAAAACTTTATCGGCATTAAATTACCCACCGAAGTTGATATGCCGTAAAACAAACCAAACCAAACCATTAAATAACCCACAAGCATTAGTACACCATTAAATCAAACAACCAAACTAAGATGTCACCCTCTGTTTTTGTAAGGGGGCATTCAGTGTGGAAAATGGTAAATTTTTGTTCAATAAAGTTACTGTCCCAGACACCATTGTGGCTGGGATTTTTTTTCTCTTCTTTTTTTCTTTTTTTTTTCTTTTTTTTTTTTCTCTTTTTTTTCTTTTTTTTTCTTTTTTTCTTTTTTTTTTTTTTTTCTTTTTTTTTTTTTTTTTTTTTTTTCTTTTTTTTTTTTTTTTTTTCTTTTTTTTTTTCTTCTTTTTTTTTTTCTAACACAATACTTTGATGCTAGTAAGAGATGAATATAGCTATGACGACTGACACTAGAGACAAATATATTTTGTGTGCAAAAGAAAGATTTCAATGAGTTCTGTTCTGTAATATTATGGCTTTAAGCTTACTGTAAAAACTTACTGAGTAAAACACAAAGAAGGCTTCAATAGTGTTGCGGACTCTTAATATAAAATCTTTTTCTTTTTCTTTTTTTCCCCTACTTGAATCTAATGAACTTTTTGGATAACATGTTATTTTAAAATCATAATTGTACCGCCATTATTAATCTTTTTTAAAGAAATTATTTTAAAGAAAACTATTAACAAAGGTTGAAAATTTAGTGCATGTGATTAAGACTTGAAGTCACTAAAAAAAAAACCGACTGAAGAAAATCTGAATGACTTATTCATAACAGCTGAGGATGTATGTAATTAATTTTACTTGTTATTACTAGCTGTGAACCCATGGAAATTCCATGGTGTAACTAAGTAAAGTTGGCGGAGTAGCCTATTGTCGGTATCAACTGGTTAGCAAGGGAGTCTACCCCTTTTATGGTAGCTTTAGACCAGGGAGATTTTTATTGTTGAGATGGAGCGCTACACCTACCATCAGTTCCCCACGTTACTGCTCTGAGCTGATTACCCAATCTGTGCTACTCATGCTCAGAGTTGGCATTATTTAGAAAATAAGAGTTTTTTTTATTTATTTATTTATTTTTTTCATAAAGTTTACCATAATCTTATCCAACATTTTCAATTTAATGCTGCATGTATACTCAAATACAGTTACAATTTAAATAAATAAAATCACTTTGAACTTAAAAATACCTTTTTGAATATTTGCTATGTTGTATTATATACAAGAAATAGAATACCTATTTACATCATTTAAAAATTTTTTTTTTTTTTTTTTTTTTTTTTTTAAACAAAGCCTGTCCGGCCGGTGTGTAATTATGTTTTGTTAATGTTTTAATACTATATCGTAAGTTTTTTTGTTTTTTTTTTCCTAAAGATTACACACTTTGATTTTTGCAAAGCAAACTAATTACTAAAATTTAGCCAGGGAAAAAAAAAATCATATTTTGTGTTTTTGGCTGTTCAAAGCAAAATACCATTTTAACTCGCTGTAAAAAAATAATTCGATGGATAAAAAAATGGAAATTACATATTTAGAAAGATTATTTTCTTTTCTTTCCAACCATATAAATATTTTTAAGATTGGATCAGAAATACTCAAAATTGCGAATTAAACAGCTTAAGGTGCAAATTTGTCAATGTCCACCGATTTCAGTGAAAGTGCTGGTAATGAGAGGAAAGGTTCTGGTGGTGAGGTTATAGGATTGTGAGGGATAGCAGTGATCTGTAAAGATTATGCTATTGCTATATATATATATATATATATATATATATATATATAAAGCAAAAATTCTTTAAAGCCATAGCTGTATCAGTGCTACTGTATGACTGCACCACTTGTACTTACAAAGTGCTTAGAGAAAAAGCTAGATGGGAACTACACAAAGATGCTGCATGTTGTCTTGAAAAAATCTTGGAACCAGCATACCACCAAAATGCAACTTTACAGCTACTTTGCTCCTATCACACAAACCATTCATGTAAGACGAACAAGGCATGTTGGAGAAGCAAGGATAAACTCATAAGTGATATTCTCCTGTGGACACCTACACATGGACACATTAGTGTGGGCCAACCAGCAGGAACCTACATCAATCAATTCTGTGCAGATTCTGGATGCTGTGCAGAGAACCTGCCAGGAAGTGATGACTGATAGGTACGGGTGGTGTGAGAATCATAGATATCTGTGCTGTCAGCACAACCTAATTATGATGTATTATCTGGATAATTTCTGAACTGTAGCCTCACCATCCAGATACAGTTTAGTATCATACACAGTACAATTTATAGTTTCAGAGTAGGCATTCTAATCTTAACCCTTGTAATATCAACATGTGACAATTTTAAATTATATTTTATATATATACAGATCTAAAGAAGCAAATAAAAAGATTTATCAAGCCAAAATAGCAACAACATTGGAATAGTACTACACTGAACAAATTATTATCAATTAATCCAACAGTAGGAGAATGAAAACCAGGGAAACTGTTTTAAAGATGAATTTTATAGAACGAGAATTCTCAAATTTACACATAAATTTACAAATGTTTGTATAAATAAAATATCTTTTAGAAACTTCAGGTACACATTTTGGTAATTTTTTTTTTTTTTTTTTTTTTTTTTTTTTTTTTGAATGAATTTTACAATTTATATATTGCAATGGAAGCTTTCCTACTATCTTTCTTTTTTCATTCATTCTTAATTTTCAATTCATTCTTTCTTCATTTCTCTCATGCTCTCTTTATTTCCTTCATATTCTTCCTCTTTCTTTCTTTCTTTCAGTCATTTATTTCTTTTTCTTTTTATTTTGCTTATCCTTTTTCATTTCATATTCTTCTGTTGTATATTT
The DNA here is from genome assembly GCA_023376005.1 of Doryteuthis pealeii. Classification (NCBI taxonomy): domain Eukaryota; kingdom Metazoa; phylum Mollusca; class Cephalopoda; order Myopsida; family Loliginidae; genus Doryteuthis; species Doryteuthis pealeii. The sequence goes on from CM042168.1 coordinate 76,626,973, forward strand.
CCAGACTCCTATCCTCATTTTTGTGTTGTATCTTACCAGGCATAATGGTTATCATTGAGCCAAGTTCAAATTCTGGATGAGGCTGTATGTTTCACTTAGTGCTAATGCTCTTGGGGAAAGGCATGTATCCACTTCTTCCTCCTCGAGCTATGGGTAAATAGTAGGTCAGACTGGGCTCTTTAGCTTGGTAATGCTATCCTTTAGAGTGTTGTTTTGGGGAATCTGTGGTGCACCATTCTTCTGTTTGCAGCTCCTCTCCAAATTGTGTCTTGTGCGGCAAAAGCCTTCACTATAAAAATAAAAAAAAATCAGTCGTGCAAGCAGTGTACCAGTTCACATCAGAACTGTTGAGCACTCATATGTCAAGCATGACAGAGAGCTGCTGGTGCTGCTACTACGTATTGTGATATGATAGAAATACAAAACCGTATCATTGCAGACCTATTGTCTGTTATTGTACAAAGCAAATATATAACACTAGATTATTTACAAGTTCCATTAAAAAATAAAGAATCTAAGGGAAGCTTTATGCATGTTTTATATAATGTAAATTTTTTATTTTACTTAGCGTTTCTGCTTTCCAATAGTTCAATTGCGAGATGTAGGTAATGCGAGATGTAGGTATCGGTGCATACGATTGTGTGTACAGTTGCGAGATGTAGGTATCGGGTGCATACGATTGTGTGTACAGTTGCGAGATGTAGGTATCGGGTGCATACGATTGTGTGTACGTTTGATGTAGTATCGGGTGCATACGATTGTGTGTACAGTTGCGAGATGTAGGGGGCATACGATTGTGTGTACAGTTGCGAGATGTGTATGCATACGATTGTGTGTACAGTTGCGAGATGCATGCAAATGTGCACAACTGTAAAATGTAGGTATCGGGTGTATGCAATTGAGATGTAAGTATGGGGTGTATGCAATTATGGAACACTAGCAGGACCTGTGGATATATTGCACTATAATTTAATCATTATATTTGATATGTTTATTTAAGCGCTATTACAAATTGTTCAATATGTAAAAAGTATAAAAATCTTGATTTAACCCTCTCTCTCTCTCTCTCTCTCTCTCTCTCTCTCTCTCGCTTTTTTCTTTCTTTTTTTTCACTTTTTTCTTTCTTTCCTTTTCAACTCACGCCCTCTCTATCTTTCCCCTACTCTATCTTTCCCCTACTCTATCTTTCCCCTACTCTATCTTTCCCCTACTCTATCTTTCCCCTACTCTATCTTTCTACTCTCTACTCTTTCTTTCTCCTACTCTATCTTTCTCCTACTCTTTCTTCTCTACTCTTTCTTTCTCCTACTCTTTCTTTCTCCTACTCTTTCTTTCTCCTACTCTTCTTTCTCCTACTCTTTCTTTCTCCTACTCTTTCTTTCTCCTTACTCTTTCTTTCTCCTACTCTTTCTTCTCCTACTCTTTCTTTCTCCTACTCTTTCTTTCTCCTACTCTTTCTTTCTCCTACTCTTTCTTTCTTTGTTTTTTCTGTGTAGCATGTTTTTCTTTTCTTTTATGATAAAAACCGGAATGGTCCATTATTCAGCTGAGGCAATGACACTCATAAGAAATAACAATTCGGTGGATAGACGACACCAGATAATCAGGATTTACATTTTTGCATTTTATCTTGGACTATTTGGACTCTCATTTTTAACCAGAGGATGTTGTAAGGTAATAACGGATATACAATTAAAGAACAAGAGTATTAATATATAGATAGGTATGGGGCACATGCAATTGTATTGTACAAAACATTTGTATATTTGAGAATTATTTTTCATAAAATAACTACTGGAAAGTTAAGTGCTGTTTCTTTCTTGCTAAAAAAAACTGTTTGTGATAATCTCTTGAAACCTTTACATATTTGGTTATACATTAAACTCTTTGCCTACTTTAAGCCACTCACAGCAGCTCTCCTATTGATGTGATCTTAATGTAATCTGCTGGCAGCATCACTCACAGAAAAACTTGGATTACAATAATTTTATTTGAATAGAATGAGTCCTGAGGTGAATAGATAGTGAGCTTTGAAATATCGCATCATACAGGTAAAAAAAATACCAAGAAAATTTGGTACGGCTGTGGGGGGAAATTTGGTAGGCAAAGAGTTAAACCCAACAATAGAGAGGAGGAGGCACTTGTAGTGTAATAGTTATTGTTGTAGGAAATGGTGACGATGACTCGAGTTCAAATCCTGGATGCAGCAGCTTGAATTTCACATTGCTTTAATACCTTGGAAAGGTATGACTCCAACTATTCTCCCCCAGCTTTGGGTAAACAATATGAATTTACATAACCCCTTCACATGAGCAGGATGTGACACAAGGTCTTTTTTTAAATTGAATTTTGACTGGTTTGAATTTGGAGTTTTCTTTCTCCTAGAATGGTTGCCATACAAAGATTAAAGAGCCCAGTCTGACCTACAATTTACCTATAGTTTGTGGATGGGAGGAGGGAACAGATGAATTCATACCCTTCACAAGCGCATTAGCATGAAGTGAAATGCAAACAAGCTCATCCAGGATTTGAACCTGGGTCACCGGTTCTATTTTTGAAGATGACTGCGTATACTAAGACATACTAAGTGTATCTCCTTTTTGTAGGAGTATCTAGTTCCTAAAAATCGGGCTAGACGGGCGGTCGGAGAGGTCTCCTCCGATCAATCGGCTGGTCACGTCAAACCCTAGCACCTATATGATTTTCCCAACCCTATTGCCCTTATGGCAAGCCCCAACCCCTTTTTATCATATGGGTGCCAGAAGGCGGTGGCTGCGGGTCTACATGTCCTGGGAATGACGTTAAACTCTCTGATGGTGAGGTTCCAGTTTTGGAGGTTTGGGGAGTGTGGAACACCCCTTCGTCACCATTGCTCCCTGATCCACTCTGACCCGGAGTGGTAGTACCTGTTAGGGTCCCATCTATGGGTTAAATAGAAAAACATGAGTTGATAAACAAAATTGTATTATCCATTAAGAATTGATTTATTTCAAAACTTTATCGGCATTAAATGACCCACTGAGGTTGATATGCCGTAAAACAAAACAAATAAACCAAACCTAAAAATCGGGCTCATCGACAAAGAGAAGGTTCTATGACTTTAGTAGGCAACCAGTCTAAGAGGACAACTTGTACTATGTAATCTAGTCCTACTTGTTTCATAGTTGGATCATCGGCAACTAAACCGGAAACCCCCTCAGATTTTTTCTGGTGAGGAGGGTGGCTAGACACCCTACAGAATGAAAAACAAAACCTGTAAAAAGGAGGCAGAAACTCTTTGCTCAATTGCCATCTAGCACATTATTTTTAAATTCTAATATTCAGAGAAATATTATTTTTTTAAAGTCCAACCTCTCCACATTGCAGCAGGGTCATGTAAACTAAATAGTGTCAGAGTTATGGTAGGGTCACCCAAGGCAGACAGGTCTGGCACCCAGTGATATTTGGGCCACAACCTGGACAAGGGGGTTCTGTGAAAATTCAAAGGGCATCTCCATTGTCAAGAAACAACGGCTTTTGGGTGTACTTGTTACTGTATGTCTGTAGAAAATCTGCAGCAAACGAGGGCATCTCCTTCCCCTGACCGGGATATGCATATGGGGTTTGAGGACTGCTTATGAATTTTCTATTCTCTTGTTACTCCTATTCACCACAGGTTGGATGAATGCATAGGCAGTGGATAGCATTTGCACAAGGAGAGGTAGTGTTAACTTTGTCTCCTCCTGTAACCTTCCCAGTAGAAGTGGTTAGAGACAGAAATTAAAAAAAAAACTCTTTTCTGACTTTGTCCTTATCTAGATTGTTGACTTTTTTCACTTACTTGATTAAAAAATGCACTGGAGGCCCAAGAGGGTGGGTGGGTGATTATCTCTAGCCTTCATCTACCCAACAAAAAAAATTATGTGTTATCAGGTCATTTGCCCTATCAGCTAGGCTTCAACTCAGTGTATGAATAGCACAGGGATCTGTACGGTAAAGTGTGGGACTGATGGTTGGTGTGGCACTCCACCTCAGAAGCTAAAATAAAACAATCTCCTTGGTCTAGCACTAGTGAAAAGGGGATAGACTCGAACTGTCTGGCTGATACCAACTCTAGGCCACCCTGACAACTTATGTCCCCTGCAGAGAGATAAGACCCCACCCCCAAATGTGTGTCCTGGGCATGACACTAAATTGCATCTGGTAGTGAATTTTCTGTTCTGAGGAATGTGGAGTACCCACTTCATTGCCATTACTCCTAGGTCCACTCTAACCTGGACCGGTAGTACCTGTTAAGGAACCCATCTTTGGGTCAAATAGATCTGTTGTTATCATCATCAAGATGTGCTGACAGCACAGATTACCATAACTCTCTCTTACCACTTGTCCCTATCAGTCATCCGCGCTGTATCTAGTTTCTGCACAGAGCTGATGAACATGTTCATCATCATCATCATCATCATCATCATGGTGCGCTGTTTGCACGGATCTCCATGACAATCTCTCGCCAGCCCTCCCTATCATTCATCGACTCTGGGAGCTCCTCCATGCAGCAGCAAGCATCTTTACATAGTTGGTCAATGTAGGTTCTGGCTGGGCGGCTTCCACAGTAGAACGTCCCTTACAAGCTAATCCCTGCTTCTCCAGCAGTGTCCCGCATGGCTAGTCCGTCTTACTCATATGGTTTGTGAGATGGGGGGCAAGTGGCCATACAGTTGCTTCTTTGTGGGGTGCTGCTTCCACGACTTATTCAGGACCGCTCGCAGCATTCTTGTGTAGCTCCCATCTAGCTTATTCTCAAGGTGCTTCGTTAGGGTCCAGGTGGTACAGCCATACAGCAGTACCGACACAATCACAGCCTGGAAGAATCGTCTCTTTAGCTTGTCAGGGAAATCGGATTTCCATATGACTGATAATTTGTTGGTGGCCAACCATGCCTTTCTTATTCGTGTGTTAACATCGCTTTCTGTGGATGAAATATTACTACCTAGGTATGTGAATTTTTCTATTGACTTAAGGGTTTACCGTCAAATGTGGAGATGTCTCCTTGCTTTTTGAAGCTCATGAACTCAGTTTTATCAGAGTTCACGTAGAGGCTGACGTTCTTTGCTGCCTCCTTCAGGCTGTGTAAAAGTGCCTCAGCCTGTGTCAGTGTATCTGCAAGAAGTGCGAGGTCATCAGCATAGTCTACATCTGTGACTGTTTGTGCAGGATATCGCCTGCTTCTTGCCTTTCTTAGTGTGAAACCTTTTTCTTTTATGGTATCTAGTGATGTCCGGAGTACATAGTCTAGGCATATTATAATTATTTAGTATATAGATAAAGTTAAGTGTTGATAATATAAAACTATTTTCTTAAAAATTTAGTTTTAAATAAAAAATAAAATCATAGAGTATGAATGTAAATAACTACGGAAATTGTAATGCTGGTGGTGACATAGTTTCAATTACACTCATAATCTCCAATGATTACCTCATCCAGGTGTGCTGACAGCATGGATTCTTTTGACTATATATCACTCTCTCGCCATCTATTGCTCTTGATAAGTCCTCTAGAAGGCATCCAGTGTCCACATAATGCTTAGGGATATAATTTTTTGCTGGTCAGCCAACACTGCTATGTTTCTGTTTATGGGTCCTTTGGAAAATGTCACTTATGAGTTGGTCCCTACTTTTCCAGCAGTGTTCAGCATATCTTACTTGGGTTGTTTGTGTTTTAGCAGCTGAAAAACACTGTTTTGTGGGTTTCAAGGTTTTGTTCAAAACAGCATGCAACATCCTTGTGTAATTCTACATCTAGGTTTTTCTCCAGGCATTTTTTAAATTTTTTTATTAGAGTCCAAGTGGTGCAGCCATGCAGTAGTACTGACAGTGATGATCTAACTAAATAATTTGAGTTAGAATTGATGAAAATCAAGGTACCACTTCATTCTGTCTTCATCTCACTAAGCTTCTTGATCAGTTCTGTCCTTTTCGGAGCTGGAGCTCGATCCTTCATACTTAGGACTCTGATTATTTATCTCGGAGTTGGTTAACTGAAACCCTATAATTGCTTGCAAATTGGTATTAAGTAGGAATAATTGAGACCGTATAATTGTGTAATTATTATTTGTATTTAGGATATTTACTTGGAGTTAAAATTGTTTTTAAATGATTACTAAACAGGAATGCTTACTTGAAACCATCTATTAATAATGGAGATTTGCTTCCAGTTTTTGTCTGTAACAAAAACTACGTCACACTACGTCATAACATAGAATAAATACACTCAAAATTTGAGCATGCAATGTTAAACAGTTGTCATTGTTTTTTTTAAACCAGTTTTAGTAAATACATACCTGGTATTATCTATCTATATATATAGTTTGTTTTATTTTAGTATATATTTAAAGTTATCAGAACTAAGTTTCCATTTCAATTTTTTAAATTTTTTACTCCTTTAATAAATTTATTTTATTTTTTACTCCTTTTAATAAATTTGATGATTTTACTTTACTTATGATACAAACTCTCTGATATTAAATTTTCAACTCCCCTCCCCTCAGGCAATATTTATTTTACGTCGCCCAGAGGGCGTTTTTTATTTTGCTAGTATAATTAATTGAAACAAAAAGAAGCTAACTTTGGCATTAAATCATCCGACAAGGTTGAAAAGTTACAAAACCAACCAATATCTCTTGGTACCATATGTATTTTTAAAAATAGTAGTATTAGTAGCAGCTTTTATTTTGCTTTTTGCAATGAAGCATTGTCAACCATTAATTTGAGAGGTTATCTGATGTGTACTATGCAGATGATCTAGTGCTTTTTGCAAATACACCTGCACAAGCTGAAATCACTACTGCATAGCCTAGAGAAGTCGGCAAGAGGTACTGGCCTCAGATGAAATTGAATTCACATGTTTTAAACAAGATGGAGACATTTCCACACTAGATGGCAAACCTCTGAAATTAGTAGACTAGTTTCCATACCTAGGTGGTAATATCTCCTCTACAGAAAACAATGTCAATATATGGATAGGAAAGGCATCGACTTCTGTAGACAGATTCTCACTGATAAGATAAACCAATTTTTTAAAACTGTGTCAGTGCTACTGTACGGCTGCACCACTTGGACTCTAATGAATCACTAGAGAAAAAGCTAGATGAGAACTACACAAAGATGTTGCATTCTGTCAAACAAATCCTGGAAGTAGCACCCCACAAAAAGCAGATGTAAGGCCACATGCCTCCTATCACACTAACCGTTCAAGTAAGACAAACAAGATATGCAGGACACTACTAGAAAAAGCAAGGACGAACTCATAAGTGATGTTCTCCTGTAGACATCTACACATACACACCAGTATGAGCCAACAGGCTAAAACCTACATCAACCAGATTTGCATGGATTCTGGATGATGTTTTGAAGACTTGCCAGTGCCAATGATTGATAAGGACAGTTGGTGAGAGTCCTGAGTACCCCTGCTGTCAGCGTGACCTGATAATGATACTATTTACCCATAGTGAGAAGAAGGGATGAATTCATGCCTTTTCCCAAGGGCATTTAGTGCAAAGTGTAATGCAAACCTCTTTGTGTCCAAGATTTGAACCTGAATCACTGAGTCCGTATCCTATGATGATAACCATTATGCCATGTGCAACTTCTTTTACTTGTTCATGAGTATGTAAATAGTCTCCTACTTTAATTTGAGATAATGAAATTTTGTTTGCCTTGGCTTGTCTGGTCGTTGTCCTACAACCTAATTTTCAAATCTTAAATCTTTAAATAGATTTTCAGTAGAAAGTGGCTGAAGATCCTTGCTTGACAACTTTCACAAATTGGTTTTAGTGTGTAATGGAAATGTCTCACCCCCTCTTGACGGCATGTGTTCTCGGCCACGCCACATCTGTGATGATGCTGCAGTTTTATAGCTAGCAGGTTTTTATGGGGAGGGGTTGCTAGCCCCACGCCTCCTGATTTTTGAATTCATTTTTTTTTTTTTTTTTTTTTACTTCTAGACTGCCTTTGTGTAGGTTTTTTTTATGGTTGGTTGGTTTTTACCGCATGTCAACCCTTGTTGGGGTTATTTTATGCAAAACATTTTCTTTTTAAAATCAATTTTTTTTAAAACACTTTTTTTTTTCTTTTTTTCTTGGGACTCATTTTTTTCCTATTTAACCCATAGATGGGACCCTAACAGGTACGAGGTTTGGGGAATGTAGAACACCCCTTCATCACCATTGCTCCCTGGTCCACTCTGACCCGGAGTGGTAGTACCTGTTAGGGTCCCATCTATGGGTTAAATAGAAAAATGTATTTATACAAAAATTGTATTATCCATTAAGAATTGATTTATTTCAAAACTTTATCGGCATTAAATGACCCACTGAGGTTGATATGCAACAAAGCAAACCAAACCTAACAGGTACTACCTCTCTGGTTCAGAATGGACCTTGGAGTAATGGTAATAAAGGGGCACTCCACATTGTGTAATGATAAATGATTATTAGTACTTGAAACCTTATAATTGTTTGCAGAAAATAGACTTTGGCTTTAAATAACCCAACAAATGTTGGCCTGCCTTAAAACAAACCAACCAACCATTTTTAAGTCTTTAAGCTTTCCCCATCTAAAAATTTGTGCCCAGTGTTAACTGTGCAAATTATCAGTATTAGGTAGGGACACTTGAAACCATGTAACAATGTACAAATTATTTGTTATCATGAATAGTTACTTTAACCCTCATTATGCTGATTAAATTCATGAAGGATATCAATATTTATGTCAATATCAACGTCTACCACTGCAAGGTAATTCTGATTCTACAAATCACAGCTAAAGAATCCTGGCATCCAACACTGAGGTCATCGTGTTGCACTGTCTGACTCTTATCTTTCAATCTGCCAGTGACCCAAAAATCCAGCCTGTTTTATGTCCGAATTCAGGCTCTCATACAGTTTCTGTTGTACAAGAATCTTGCAGTTATGTAACTTGCAAATTATATGCAAATGTTGGCAGTAAAAATTTCCTGTTATAAAGATGGAGCCACTTTCTGCCAATTAGTAGAGAACTCACATCCCTGAACAGTTACGGGCTGGTTGTGTGCAATGTATTTTTTTTTTTTTATGGAAAAAATGCATCCCTAGGACACCTGGATATGATTTTACTGCATCCTTTTAGATTTGTATACATCAGGGACACAGCATTTCTCATCATATGAGGTATGGAGAGCTCTGGAAAGTACCCCACTATCAAAAATTAGTTCATTTAGTTCTTGTCTCTCAGGTGGGCATGTATGGAACCGAGTACACTCGATTGCTGCACAGTAGGTGTTAAAGTTATAACAAATTTGTTTACAATTACTTAAAAAAAAAAATTTTTTTTAAAAAGACAAAATTCAGCAAAGAGTAAAAAGATGGTTTAGATTTTTAGCATTAAAGATTGATCTTCTGCCCTGTCGTCTGGGGCGTTAGAATGCACCGACTGCACCTCTGCAGAGGGGTAAGACTCCCCCAATGGGGCCACCTGTTGGCCGTGGGTGGCGACCCGTGATGCTTAAGGATAGAGCCCAGGTGGATGAGCAGTTCATGACCTGCAATACTCCACTTTGGCCCTATCTTGGGCTAGACGGGCGGTCGGAGAGGCCCCCTCCGATCAATCGGCTGGTCACGTCAAGCCCTAGCTTCTATATGATTTTCCCAACTCTACTGCCCTTATGGCAAGCCCCAACCCCTTTTTATCCTATGGGTGCTAGAAGGCGGTGGCTGCGGGTCTACATGTCCTGGGAATGACGTTAAACTCTATCTGATGGTGAGTTTCCAGTTTTGGAGGTTTGGGGAATGTGGAGCACCCCTTCATCACCATTGCTCCCTGTTCCACTTTGACCCGGAGTGGTAGTACCTGTTAGGGTCCCATCTATGGGTTAAATAGAAAAATGTATTTATAAAAAAATGTATTATCCATTAAGAATTGATTTATTTCAAAACTTTATTGGCATTAAATGACCCACTGAGGTTGATATGCCACAAAACAAAACAAACAAAGATTGATCTTGGAATAAATAAAAAATGGTTCAGGATTTGGGTATAAAAAGAATTTATTTTAGATCTAGTTATCAAAGATACTTTTTTTTTTCCTTACTGGTCATCAAAGTGAACTTCTGGTGTGGTTGGTTGGATTTTACGGCATGTCAACCCTTATTGAGTTATTTTATGCCAAAAACATTTTTATTCGTTCATGATGGATATTCAATTTTCTTTTAACTCATAGATGGAACCCTAATAGATACTACCACTCCAGGCAAGGGTGGACCTGGGAGTAATAGTGATAAAGGGATACTCCACATTCCCCAGAGTTCCAGAATTGGAACCCCACCACTAGATTCAGTTTAATGTCATACCCAGGACACACTTCTGGTTGGGATATAGGTCTAGATCTGAACCGCATATATTTATATTGAATGACCCTTGTCCTCTCTTATCTATGGAAGGTCGTAGTCAACTGTTCTGAAATATTCTTGATAGTGGCATTATATCTTTTACAGATAAAAACGTTGTATACAGTGACAGAGCAAAGTAGAAATGGCGAGTCCAGATTGTGTGTGCTTACAATTTAGACAAAAGATTCTTTAAAAAATCTTCCTTTTATATTTTAATAATAAGCATCTTATAACCTGTATATAATATGTGTATGTACTTCTTATGAATAATAAAAGAACTACGCTCTGCTACCAATTGTCAATGGGGGAACGATTGTCGTATAGATATAGTCTATTGCCAGTTCAGTTTCTTCCTCTTTTGCCAAAGAGTTCCTTCATCGAAACAAAACAATCCAAGGGAGATAACTCACAATCCACAGTAAAGTCAACAAAGTGGCCTATTTGTGGTATCAGCTGGACAGCAAGGAAATCTATCCCCTTTTTACAAGTCTATTGCCAGTTCAGTTTCTTCCTCTTTTGCCAAAGAGTTCCTTCATCCAAACAAAACAATCCAAGGGAGATAACTCACAATCCACAGTAAAGTCAACAAAGTGGCCTATTTGTGGTATCAGCTGGACAGCAAGGAAATCTATCCCCTTTTCACAAGTCTATTGCCAGTTCAGTTTCTTCCTTTTTTGCCAAAGAGTTCCTTCATCCAAACAAAACAATCCAAGGGAGATAACTCACAATCCACAGTAAAGTCAACAAAGTGGCCTATTTGTGGTATCAGCTGGACAGCAAGGAAATCTATCCCCTTTTCACAAGTCTATTGCCAGTTCAGTTTCTTCCTCTTTTGCCAAAGAGTTCCTTCATCCAAACAAACAATCCAAGGGAGATAACTCACAATCCACAGTAAAGTCAACAAAGTGGCCTATTTGTGGTATCAGCTGGACAGCAAGGAAATCTATCCCCTTTTCACAAGTGCTAGACCGGGGAGATCATTTTTACATCTGAGGTGGATGATCATGCCTACCATCAGCTCTCCACTTTACTGCACAGATCCAAACTGTGCTACTCATGCAACTTAGTCAACTGTTCTGAAATGTTTTTGATAGTGGCATTATATCTTTTTGCAGATAAAGACGTATTGTTTACAGTGACAGGGCAAAGTAGAAATGGTGAGTTCAGATCGTATGTGCTTACAATTTAGACAAAAGGTTAAAAAAAAAAAAAAAATCTTTACCATTATCTTATCTCCTAACCTATCATAAATGTTTGTGTATAACATCTGGGATTAATTTCAATACATAGTGCGGGTTTCATTGTTGTCATTAATGGTTTCTATTCTTTAGTATTTTTTATTTAATATTGTATCTAGAAACGTTTTTCTCTTATGGTGGGAGCGGCTGATGCACTAATGAATTGTCTTTATTGCCTTTGTGTGCACTATTAAAAGGGTTTTTGTAGATTGCACATAGAAATAAGTTCAAGGTTATGTCTTGTTTTACAAAAGAAAAAAAAGACAGAACCCCCCCCCAAAAAAAAACCCCAAAAAAACAAGTACATTGTACTTCAGTACAAACTGTACACCCAGGCCGGTTTAGCTCAGTCGGTAGAGCACCTGCCTACAAATCACAAAGTTTGATACTGGTCCCTGCTAACTCAGCGCATGAGTAGCACAGGTTGTGTAAACTGAGTGTAATTTGATCTGTGCGGTAAAGTGGGGAGCTGATGGTAGTTGTAGTGCTCGACCTCAGCCAATATCTCTGGTTTAGCGCTAGCAGTGTTTAGCTAATACTGACAATAAGCCACTTTGCTGCCCCCCCCCCCCCTTTTTTTTTTTTTTTTTTTTTTTTTTTTTTTACTAATTTTTTTTATGGAATAAGTAAACTTTTTTTTAATTTTTTTTTTTACTTTTCTATCTGTTACTAAAGTTTTCATTATGTTTGTATATAAAAAATATAACCATAACCCAGAAAAAAGAAAAAAAACTAAAGATGCCCATGAGGCCAGCGTTTGGCTGTCGGTGGCAACCTGTAATGCCTGAGGAAAGGATCCTGGTGGCTGAGTTGTCCGGGACCGAAGTGGTCATATCATTTGCAACACTCTTAGGAGTCCCCATGGCATAGTGACTAATGTGTTGGACTACAACATCATAGTAAGAGAGTTCAAACTCCAGTCATGCTATTATACTCACTACCTTTGGGAAAGGTATGAAACCCCCCCCCCTCATTCTACCAGTTATAGGTTAAATAGTACCAATACTATTCTTGAACGAGGATGTCTTAGACATTACATAACCCATGAAGGTTGATATGCCATCAGAGTTGCTGATAGGTATGTGTCCTGCGTCCCTACTGCACAAAAATATAAAAGGACGCAGTAAAACCATATCCATGCATCCCAGTGTTTTTCTTTTTTCTTCCCTCACCATTTCAAGCTAACTGTGAATACATTTCAATAGTTTCTTAGAAATGAATTATTCCGGATAGGTTAGAAGGTAGGAATTAGATGGCTTTAGTTGGGACCGATAATTTTTCCCGGGGACTCGTTCAAAGCAAATATGTGCGTCCCAGGACACACTAAATCAAAAAGCTATCAGCATCAGTGTGTATATATATGTGTGTGTATGTATATGTATGTATATATATATATATATATATATATATATATATATTTATTTATACTTATGTGAATGAATTAGTTGATTACCAAACCAAATTATTATTATTTGATGAATTGTCAGTTGTGGCCTCATTAGTAAATTCTTCTTCAAGATTGTTTGATCACTTTTTCAAAAGATATTTACAAAGCTTTTCATCAATAATAATTTGCTTTACCATTTTGAGGAAGGAGGGAAAAAAATTGAAATGGCCTTGTATTTTTAAATACTGATTGTTTGGGGGGTGGGGGCTAGTTAAAGCACTGACTCATAGATAGTAGTTATTTATTGCTCATCTCACTTATGAGGGTGTGACACAAGGACATTTTAATGTGGACCCACCCACGAGCCAAAACTCATCGGTGGCGGGTGTAAAAAATGCATTGATCCCTTCGGCATTCCTCCTCAAGGGGCGCACCTGAGGCACTGGGCAATAAACCCGGCCCCTTTAAATCAAGGGGGCAGGTATTGCCTGGGGTGGATAGCCCCCTGGGAACAATGCTGTTAATTACTTTATCAGTAGTAAGTTAACAGTGGCCTATTGTTGCTCTCAGCCAGATAGTGAGGGAGTCTATTCCCTTTTTGCTAGCTCTAGACAAAGGAGATGTGTTAAGTAACAATGATTAATTTTTTTTCTTTTTAAGTAAAATTACTTTAGTCAGCTACTTTACCTCAGTCTAACTTAATTCTAATCATGTTAAGGTGCAGGAGTCAGTCGGAATTATAGGAATCCTAGGAATCAGACCTTATAACTTCAGACTCAACAACCCTGCTTACCATCCAGTGTGAAGATGTCTCCATCTTGTTTAAAACACATGGAAGTAGACACAATATATGTGTGACTGAAGCAAAAATTCCATTATTTGTAAATGGGTTAATGTTATTTTTCTCAAACTATAGTTTGTGTTTATGTTTTTTGACCCTGTCTTGTAGAATCTAATTTCAAATAACAGCATGATGTAGTGAAACACAATGCGCAAGTCCTAGTTTTCTAGTTTGTTTTATTAAAAACAAATTTGTTTCCTGCTTACCCATTGTCTAGTAGGATTGTCTATATAACACTACTGAACTTTGGAATTCTGACATTTTCCTTTGGCACTCTGCTACCGAGACACAGAATTTTAACTTATTTATTTATTAATTTAAAAGAAAAACTTTTTTTCAATTTATTTACCAAATTAAAATTCTTTTTTTTTTTTTTCTTTTTATTTATTTCATTTTCCTTTTTTTTAAACTAACAGTACCCAAGAAATCATTATTGAGCGCAGAGTAAAAAAGAAAAAAAAGAGTAGGGGTAAAGAAGGTTGGTCTTTTGCCAAAAGAACTTTAGTTTCAGGACGTCAATTTAGATTAATTCAAAGTATTTTTTTGTTTTTGTTCAACCCAACCTTTCTTTCTTTATAACAACCTCTCGAGTAGAATGTAACACAAGGTCAATTCCTTAAGCAAAGTTTAACAGGTTTGAATTCAGTTTTCTTTCTCCTAGACCGGTTGCCATACCAAGGTTATTTTTCTCCAAAATACGAGCAATGTTGAAAAACTAGTAATACTGAAGCTGGGTTTATCAAGACAGAAATGAACAATGAAGGAAACGTTAATTTTCTTCAAAATACGAGCAGTGTTGAAAAATTAGTAATACTGAAGCTGAGTTATCAAGACAGAAATGAACAATGAAGGAAACGTTAATTTTCTTCAAAATACGAGCAGTGTTGAAAAACTAGTAATACTGAAGCTGGGTTTATCAAGACAGAAATGAACAATGAAGGAAACGTTAATTTTCTTCAAAATACGAGCAGTGTTGAAAAACTAGTAATACTGAAGCTGGGTTTATCAAGACAGAAATGAACAATGAAGGAAACGTTAATTTTCTTCAAAATACGAGCAGTGTTGAAAAACTAGTAATACTGAAGCTGGGTTTATCAAGACAGAAATGAACAATGAAGGAAACGTTAATTTTCTTCAAAATACGAGCAGTGTTGAAAAACTAGTAATACTGAAGCTGGGTTTATCAAGACCGAAATGAACAATGAAGGAAACGTTAATTTTCTTCAAAATACGAGCAGTGTTGAAAAACTAGTAATACTGAAGCTGGGTTTATCAAGACAGAAATGAACAATGAAGGAAACGTTAATTTTCTTCAAAATACAAGCTGTTTTCAAAAAGTACAGAAAATTCCTACAGGTAGTATTTGACACAAGGTCACAAGTAAGGGGCATCCAGTGAGGATTGACTTCCATTTTCAGTAGTAGTGAATCTGTTAGGCCAGCTTGCTAACCATTACACCACTATGGAAATGCAAACAGCCTCGTCCAGAATTTGAACTTGGGTCACTGAGTCCATTACCTACAGTGATAAACATTATATGACATGTGCCTCCATCTTTCCGCTCAACTTTTATAGTAGTTCACTTAGTTTAGCCCGATTTTTGCCCCCCGTGTATGGGAGGCACCACATGAGGATTGAATTTTCAACTTGGCAATAACTACCTGTGTGATAACTAATCATTGAATCAAAAAGAGTTGCTCTAGTATTTTCTTATATGGGTCGGTTTAGTTCAGTTGGTAGAGCACCCGCCTAGGAATTGCAAGGTTCCTGGTTCAATACCGGTCCCCGCCAACTGCGTAAGCTGACGGTAGGTGTGGCGTTCCACCTCAGCAAAAACAATCTCCCTGGTCTAACGCTAACAAAAAAGAGGATAGACTCCCTCACTACCTGGCTGATAACAACAATAGACCACTCTGCTAACATTTTTCTTTATATATACTAGCAAATATATGCACCCTCCGGGTGCAAGTATTTAAGTTTTAATGTACTAAAATATTGTATTAAATTAGAAAGGCAAATGAAACTAAATAAGAATACAGATAAAAAGATTTGAAACAGAGAGAGTATAATAAAAGATTTGAAACAGAGGGAGTATAATAAAAAATGGAACAACTGAAACTTACTCTTCCATCACTCTCGTCTTTCATTGTTATTTTTTCTAATTTAAGTATTTTAGTTATAAGAGGAAGTAAAGAATAAAATGACAGTTATTTTTATCTTGTTAATGGATTTCATTTAAGATTCATTGAAGAGATTTTTGCTTATATTCATTAAAATAAAACCAAACAGTTAGAAATCAATAATACTAAGCACACATTTATTAAATTCGATTTTTTAATATTAATATGCAAATTAGCCTTCCCGTTCACACTGTAAAGCGCTATTTTGTTGTATATATAAATATAATTGCATGTTGTTAGTATGTAGACATAGTTAACAGTATTAATAATGTAAGACAATTTTATTAATAATTGAGGTTTAGATAAAAATAAAATCATGGAAAATGTGATGTCAATAACTAAGAGAATTGTGATTTGAGTAGGAATATAGTTTCAGTTACAGACAGAAAAACACACAATCTCCATTATAATAAGATATATATATATATAATCTCAAACCCATGTACACAAGCAGAATGTGACAAATGGTCAATTGCTTTAGTAAAGTTTAACAGGTTTGAATTCAGACTTTTCCTTGATTGGCTGTCTAACGAAGGTTAAACATCCCAATCTCCCCTATTGATTTCTGTACAAATTATTAATGATAGTTAAACTTATTTGAAACCCGGAGCAAAGAATAGAACCACTTGAATGCTAGCTCTTCCCATCACTCCTGGCTTTCATTAAATGTTCCTAATTTTAATTTTTTACATAAATTCAACAGTAAAGAATAAAATTAGTTGTTTCTTCAACAGGATTTTTTAAAATCATATTTATAAAAATAAATGCAAACAATTAGAAATCAATAAAACCAAGTAAATATTCATTAAAATCATTTTTTTTATCAATATGCAAATTAGCCTTCCCATTCACACTGTAAACTGCTGTTTGGTTGTATATAT
>CM042168.1:76648897-76673897 GCA_023376005.1 Doryteuthis pealeii
TTCTTTCTTTCTTTTCTCTTTTCTTTTCTTTTCTTTTTCCTTTCTTTTTCTTTCTTTTTTCTTTTCTTTCTTTCTTTTCTTTTTCTCTTTCTTTCTTTTTTCTTTCTTTCTTTTTCTTTCTTTTCTTTTTTCTTTTTTCTTTCTTCTTTCTTTCTTTCTTTCTTTCTTCTTTTTTTTCTTCTTTTTCTTTCTTTCTTTTCTTTCTTTCTTTTTCTTTCTTTCTCTTTCTTTCTTTTTTCTTTCTTTCTTTTTCTTTCTTTCTTTCTTTCTTTCTTTTTTCTTTCTTCTTTCTTTTCTAAAAAACCTTTTTGTAGAGTTATAGATATCTCCTTCCCATTTATTTGACATATTTATTTTAACCTTTCCCTTCACCTGTCATTTGTGGGATATTTTTATTTTTTTTATTTATTAAGCATAACAAATTAGTTTGAGTCAATGGCATTCCATTCACTGCTTGTGACATTCAATCTTTCACATCAACACAGAAACTTACTTTTTGTATTTTTCATTTTCCTTGGTGATACAGGATCCTACTTAACTTAGTGACTGTTTTGTGTGCTACTTATATATAAACAAGTTCTTATAAGAGTTTGGGGGGGGTAATGGTTATTTTCATAGGAAAATGGGGGACTGAGTTAAAATCCTGGACAAGGCTGTTTGCATTTCACATAATGCTAATACATTTTGGGAAAGGTATACATCCAACTATTCTTCCTCCAGCTATGGGTAAATAGCTGGGCAGACTGGGTTCTTTAAACTTGGTTAGGAAAAATCTGAACACAAAACTGTTAAACTCTGCTCAGAAATTCACCTGTCACCCCTCCCCCCCCCCTCATGTGTAGAGGTTGGGTAACTTCTTTATTAATTAAAAAAATTTCTTTTCTTTTCTGTACAGAAATGTTTGTATTGATAAAACTTCTTGTTCTCATCTTTCACCTTTTCTTTCTTTCTTTTTTTTTTGCTGATTCAACATTTTGATACAATAATCCATACCTACCAGCCGATAAAAGCCTGAAGCAAATCCTTAATTGCCCTGTGTTTATCACAAGCTTCTTATTAATCCAGTCACTTAAAACTGTCGGATAATCAGTTTATAAATGATTCGCTCTTTAAATAATCCAATATAATCAACTTGCTTCTTTTTATCTCTACTTCATAATGATTATATTTTGTATTATTTAGATTTTTGGGACTGTGGTCCTCATCTTTATTGTTATATACACAACGTTTCAGCTGATGTGCCCTCTGGCCATCTTCTGGTGTTTCTTGTTGTTATTGGGAACTTTCTCCGAACTTCAAACTGAATTTTCTATTTAATCCATTAGGGTAGATTGTTCTCATTTCGTTAACCATGACCAGGTACAAGTGTTAAGCTATGTTAAGTATTCTGTTATTTTTGCCCATAATCAGGATTGAACCTTAAAATACAGATGTTGTGTATATAACAAAGATAAGGACACTGGTCTGAAAAATCTAAATAATACAAATTATCAAACCTCATCTCAAAAATTCAGACATAAAAATAATAATAATTTTAGGGATGATTAAGAGACACTTGTTGAAAGTATCGGGTTGATTGAATACATTTTAGGGAAATTTTGCAAGTGTATTTTTAGTTTCTTATGTAAAATCATGTTCTTTCTGATTCTGCACTCAAATTGTATATATTTATGCTGTAACCCATTATTTATAGAATAAGAGTTATAGATATCAGCGTTTTTTTTATTTTTTTATTTAAAAAAAAATTTTTTTTTTAATTTTTATATTTACCACAAGATTATTCAACCTTTTCATTCTAATACTGCATGTATACACATATATAGTATTAATTTGAATAAATAACATCACTTTGAACTTTAAAATATTTTTTTTTTTAATACCTGCTATGTTACATACAAGATAGATAAGTGTTGTATTTACATACAAAAATAAATAATAGAATGTCACTGAATTAAACCCAGTTCTTTGTGGATACATTTTACTTAAACAAATATGACTCTTCTCACTACTTAATTAAGTAACCTTGGACGCACATATTTGCTTTGAATGAGTCCCCGGGAAAATTTATGTGTCCCAACTAAAGTTTGTTAATAGATTGTAGGGTTTTTATTTATGATCTGGGGAAACAACTAAATCTGTCTTCAAATCTTGGATGAGGCTGTTTATATATCACACAGTGCTAATAACTTTGGGAAAATGTATGCATCCAAATACTCTCCCTCCAGCTATGGGTCAATAGTAGGGCAGACTGGACTCTTTAACCTTGGCTAGATCAGTCAGGCATATTTACCACTCGACCATTGTCACCTACAAACTGGGAGGAGGACTTTAATTGATAAATACACACATCTTTATATATTTAAAGGGCGCCAGAAAGTGCTCTATCATAGGAGAGCATTATCAGCAAAATCCCCTCCAAAGTGCTCAACCTTCCCTATTTGATCCACTTAAAAAAAAAAGTTTATTTTGTGCATTTACTAATTTATAAAATTTTAATATGGAGGACCGCCCTGTTGACTGGGGCTGTAGAATGCGCCAACTGCAGCTGTACAGAAGGGTAAAATTCCCCCGATGTGACCAACTTGTTTGCCATGGGTGTCGATCTGTGAAAGCTCCCGATTTCGGCATGAAGATTCCCAAGTTCAACAAGTAACACTTGAAGAAGGCAGGAGGACACATCAGCCAAAACATTGTGTATATAACTATGAAGATGAGGACAACAGCCTGAAAAATACAAATGAAATTTCATTTTGCAAAAATGATGTCTATACATAAGTATAGAAGCGTGACAGTTTATTTACTTTTTATATGAAATGCTTGTTTATTTTTATTTTATTTTATTTTTTTGTCATTTAGTGTCCTACATTCTTTTAAGTTGATTTGGTTGAGTAAAGGGGATTTATTATAGAAATCTAACCTTAAATTGATGTTAAGTCTTATAGATCAGTGAAATAACCTTTTTTTTTGTATGGGCCTCACCTGCACAGAAACCTGAATTAGTTTTTCTTGTTTTATAAGAGTTGATTTTTTTTTTTTTCTGTGTGAAGCTCAGAAGTTTTTCAAAACCCTAGTGTGTGTGTGTATGTGTATGTTTAGCCTAAGAAAGGGTGGGGCAGGCAAAACTTTGGTAGACCTCTTAAAAATGAGGACACTATAGCGATGACTAAAGGCACTGCTGCAACTTTTTAGAATTTGCAAAATTTGTTTTTCATGTGTAAAAAGTAATATTAACATAAAATAGATAAAAATAAACAAAAAGCTTCAAAATCAATTTTTTTTTCATTGACAAATAACATAGATTATAATGATTCACTGGTGTGGAACATTAAAAGAAAAAGAAAATTCCAAGAATGTTTTTTGTGATGATAAACTCAGTTATCTCTCTCTCTCTCTCTCTCTCTCTCTCTCTCTCTCTCTCTCTCTCTCTCTCTCTCTCTCCTTTCTTTTTCTCCTCCCCTTTCCCCTCTTCCTTCTCTCTTTTTTTCCCCTTCTCTCTTTTTTTCCCCTCTTTTTTTTTCCCTTCCTCTCTTTTTTCCCCTTCTCTCTTTTTTTCCCCTTCTCTCTTTTTTTCCCCTTCTCTCTTCCCCCTTCTCTCTTTTTTCCCCCTTCTCCTCTTTTTTTCCCCCTCTCCTTTTTTTTCCCCCTTCTCTCTTTTTTTCCCCCTTCTCTCTTTTTTTCCCCCTTCTCTCTTTTTTTTCCACTTCTCTTCTCTCTTTTTTCCACTTCTCTCTCTCTCTTTTTTTCCACTTCTTCTCTCTCTCTTTTTCTCTCTTCTTTTTCACTTCTCTCTCTCTCTTTTTCCACTTCTTCTCTCTCCTCTTTTTTCCACTTCTCTCTTCTCTTTTTTCCCACTTCTCTCTCTCTCTTTTTCCCACTTCTCTCTCTCTCTTTTTTCTCACTTCTCTCTCTCCCTCTTTTTTTTCACTTCTCTCTCTCTCTTTTTTTCACTTTCCTTCCTTCCCTTGTGTGAGGAGCTGATGGTAGGTGTGACCTTCCACCTCATGCAAAAACAATCTCCCTGTTCTAACGCTATAGGCCATTCCACTGACTTTACATTTTTTCAATTATTTTTTACTACTACTACAATTTCATTTTTGTTGCTTTTTATCCCATTTCTCAGATTATTTGGGGGAAACGGCTGATGGAATGTCATTGTAGGTATTAACTCCTTTCGGGTGTTTTTAAAATATTTTTTTTTACATAAACATTTGGAAATTTATTTTTACGTTTCACAACTGATGCATTCACAATATTGAATTGGGACATATATTTGTTGGTAGAGCGTTCGGCTAGAAACCACAAGGTTCCTAGTTCGATACCCGCCCTCGCCAATTCAGCGTATGAGTAGCACAGGGATCTGTGCGGTAAGGAGCTGGTGGTTGGTGTGGAGCTCCACCTCAGACGCTAAAATAATCTCCTTGGTCTAGCGCTAGTGAAAAGGGGATAGACTACCTCGCTGATTGGCTGATACCGACTTTAGGCCACCCAGATGACTTATATATAATATATTTATGTATGTATATATTTATGTATGTATAACTTTGTTCTTGTGAACGTTTTTTTTGTTTTTGTTTTGGTATTTTGAAGCTTTGAAAAAAAAAAACAGAATTCTAATATTCAACTGTTGTTCTGTCCCTGGTTAGATTAATTCCGATATTTCGGGTGAACTTCACCCTTTTTCAAGGTATAGGGAATAGTGACTATCTGGAGAAAAATTAAAATCCGTATATGAGAGAAAAATTTTTTTTTTTTTTTTTTTCTTTTTTTTCTTATGAAGTTAGGGCACATAGTTTTGTCAATATATCTCCCAAAATTTTTCTCCTCCCCATGAATCCAGTTTACACAGTATTGTCTTTCATTCAGTTTCTGTGTATACCCTGCAGAGGGGGTAACACACCACTAAAAATAGGTGTCCTAAGTATGACATTAAACTGGATCTGATAGTGAGGCTCCACTTCTAATGATATGTGGCATGTGGAGTACCCCTTTATTGACATCTTATTATAATGGAGATTGTGTGCTTTTTTTGTCTGTAACCGAAACTATATCACTACTCAAGTTACAATTCCCTTAGTTATTGACTTCACATTCTCCATGATTTTATTTTTATTTTAACCTCTATTATTAATAAAATTGTATTACATTATTTATACTGTTAACCATGTCTACATACTAAAACATACAATTATGTTTATATATACAACAAAAATAGCAGTTTACAATGTGAAGGAGAAGGCTAATTTGCATATTGATATTAAAAAAATCGAATTTAATAAATATGTGCTTAGTATTATTGATTTCTAACTGTTTGGTTTTATTTTAATGAATATAAACAAATATCTCTTCAATGAATCTTAAATGAAATCCATTAACAAGAAAAGATAATTGTCATTTTATTCTTTACTTCCCTCTTTTTAACTAAATACTTAAATTAGAAAAAATAACAATGAAAGACGAGAGTGGTGGAAGAGTAAGTTTCAATTGTTCTATTTATTCGATTATACCCACCTGTTTCAAATATTTTTATCTGCATTCTTATTTAGTTTCATTAGCCTTTCTAATTTAATATGATATTTCATTACATTAAAACTTAAATACTTGCACCCGGAGGGTGCATATATTTGCTAGTGTATATAAATACTGTGGGCATGGCATTAACAGTATTGAATTAAGATTTCTTTTTCATAAATTTAGTTCACATAGTTGAGATGACTATAAACTGGGGAGGAGGACAATATACACTTCTCTACTTTCTTGAACTACAACAGCATTCATAGAGTTTGTTTATTGTAAGGCTGACTGCACTTCAGTCTGGAGAAATTGAGTCATACAGAGAGAGCTATTCCTATTACTTCAATTTCCAAGAGATTAAAAAAGTAACTGGATCAAAGCGCAGACCACAAGGTGAAGAGGTATTATAGCAATTTTATCTAATTTATTAATACACATCACTTATTATAATGGAGATTGTTTGTCTGTAACTGAAACTGTCACCACCAACATTACAATTCCCTTATTTATATATGTTATAATCGCTATGGGTATTAAATAATCATTATTTAATCTTAATTAGCATCTTTTTTTTGACAATATCTCTATTAAGTTCTAGCTGAGATAAATTCACCTAAAAAAAGCCCATATTATTAATGTTTAAAATCCTACGATATGTTATATATCACTAAAAAATAAATGTTTACATAATATATGGTGTGAATAATTTTCATATCAGTTTTAATAATACCATGTTTAATAAATAATTATTTGGTGTTATTTATTTCTAATATCCTTGTTTTATTCTCAAATGTATTAAAAACAATCCTATGAATAATTTTATATTGAAATCAATTAGAATAAAGTAAAAATAAGTAATATTGTTTGTATCTGTGTTTAATTTCATTAATTTCAATATAATATTTAATCATATTAAAACTTAGATGATTGTGTCCAGAGGGTCCACATTTTTGCTAGTGAAGTTAATGAAAATTATTTCTAACAGTTTATAAAACACAAAAATATTACCTGTTAGAAGTGGCTATCCAGTGTCACCTGGGTAGAGGGGAGGAGGGCCAAAAAAAGCCCCTGGTGTAGTGATTCGTTTGCTTTTGAGATTTACAAATGCTGGACATTTTTAAGTAAAATTTCAATGCTATTTCTATGTATATCTTAATTTCTAAATATCTTTGAATATAAATCAAATCTTCATAATTTTTGCACAAAAAGCAAGAACTGGTGGTATTTAATGTGTATATATATTTACTTTCTCGCTAATTGTTTTTCATAGTTTCATCCGGACATGCATATACACTAACTACCCTTTATATATGTATAGATAAACTATTTGCTTACATATATAAGATTTGGCATTGAATGATCCATGTATGAGTAACACAGGGATCTGATGGTAGGTGAGGCGCCCTCTCAGAGACGCCAAAAAAATCTCCTTGGACCAGCACTAGTGAAAAGGGGATAAACTCCCTCACTGTCTGGTTGATACAGACTATAGCTCACCTTTTATATATGGCACAAATGTACCTTCACAATTTTAAACAGGTAAATATTTAATTATCTAAAACAGATTTATTTATTTTATTTTTAGAAATATATAAGTAATTGAATATCATGAATACAGATGGATTAAAAAAATAAAGTTTTCATCCATTTGGATTTAACCTTGACAGCCAATCCTGGAGTCACCCCACCCACATAAATAGATGGGAGTCACCCACACCCACAGAAATAAACACACTGACCACCTGATTTCAAACAAACAACTCCCAAACTTAACTGAAAACTCATTAGCCAGGTGCCCTCACCAGGGACACACACATACATGACTACCTACATATATACACAACTTTCAAAATTTCCTCACATATTTAAGAAAAATTCAAAATGATTCAACCAAATTATGATTTCCACTGAAGAAGATGGACTCGCCACTTCTAATACATTTCCTTGCCCAAACTTTTTTGGCTTGTCAAACACTTAGAAAAACTTCTTTTTTTTTTTTTTTTAAACTCTCTAAAACAATTTCTTTTGCCAATGATGACCTAAAAGTCCAAAACTAGTTAATAACAATAAACAAATAAATAAACATAAAATTCCTGTTTGTCTTATCACTTTTTGTTCTCCTTTGGGGAGTTTTTACCACTCCTTGCAAAACCCAGCCAGTTGAGAGGGACATCTGACATGAAGCACCTGCTTCAAGTCTAGCCACAAATTTTAAATTTGTTCACAATAATAATGACCATGTCTGATGGGATTCATAAACTTTTGAGTGGCACTGTGTGTGTGTGTGTGTGTGTGTGTGTGTGTAACCAAGTTTTAAAGTAGAAATCACCAAGGATTTATACACACACACACACACACACACATATTTATGTATATATTGGAGGCACGTGGTCTAATGGTTAGTCGTAGGAAATTGGACTTTGTCGACCAAGTTCAGTTCCTGGAAGAAGCTGTTTACATTTCACATGGTGCTAATACCTTTGGGAAAGGTATGAATCCAATTCTCCCTACAGTTATCGGCAAAAAGCTGGTCAGACTCGGCTCTTTATCTATGGCTAGGTAACCAGTCTAGGAGAAGAAAAACTCTGAATTCAAACCTGTTAAACTCCTCTTAAGAAATTTACTGTGTCACATACTGCTTGTGCAGAGTGGTTGGTAAATATATATACTGTGATTTACTTCTCATAAATGCCCGTGCCCTACATTTAAGGGTATGCCACCTTGCTTGTAGAGTTTAGAATATGTTACGGGTATTCCTTGCTGAGGGGTAAGACCCCCCCCCACAAAAAAAAAGGGGGTGTTCTGGTAATGACACTAAAATTGCATCTGATTGATGAGGCTACAGTTCTGGGGAGTGTGGAGTACTCACTCATTGTCATTACTCCCAGGTCCACTCTGACCCGTAGTGGTAGTACCTGTTAGGGTCCCAGCTATGGGTCAAATAGATATGTTTAAAAATTATTTGTATTAGATAGGACCATGTGTAAACAAAGCCTCAAGAAACAGATACAAAAAATGTAAATATAATGTTCAATGTACACAATTTCCTAACATCTAGGCATAAAATAACCCTAGATGGGTTTACGTATCCATAAAATCAAACAATGAATCAATCAAGGGGAGGGTTTTAGATAATGATCTTAAGTTTTGAAAGAGGAGGTGCCCAGGGTTTGATGGTTATTGTCGTAAGAAAAAGGAAATGGACACGGTGACACGTGTTCAAATCCTGGACGAAGCTGGTTGAATTTCACGTAGCTCTAATACCCTTGGGAAAGGTATGAATCCAACTATTCTATTGGTAACTGGTAGGGCAGACTGGGCTCTTTAACATTGGTGTGGCAACTGGTCTATGAGAAGGAAAACTCTTGAATTCAAACCTGTTAAACTTAAGAAATTGACATCCTGCTCTTGTGGAGGGGTTGGGTAAATATATAATCTTAAAGTCAGGCTGACCCTCACTGCTTGATAGACTGGTACAAGCTTGATTTTTCTACCTAAATTTTTAATATATTGGCCTTGTAGCATACTTAACTTAATAGATATTGACACCTAACAGGTGACTGAACTGTTTGGATTTCAAAGTATTGCACCTTCCTGTGCAAACTTTTACGAGCACCGACTGCCTTGCAGCAACGTCTATACTTGATTAACATTTTTTTCTTCTTTCTTACCTGGGTTTGCTTGAAGAATTTTTGTGTATTGGAAGATTTATCTCCTATGTGTGTGAATGTGTGTGTGTATGTATGTATGTGTGTAATATATATATATATATATATATATATAATATATATATTCACACCGCAAAAACCATTAGATAAATTTAACCTTTTACATAAATAAAATAGACTTTAATACTTAGAACAGTATATATATATACTATTATAATATATTATTTCCCAACACGCAACATAGATAAATTTATTTCTACATAAATAAATAGACTAATACTTTAGAACAGTATATATATATATATATATATATATTCACACGCCAAACATGAATAAATATCTACATAAATAAATAGACTAATACTTAGAACAGTGTATAATATATATAATATATATATATATATATATATATATATAATATATATATATACTGTCTAATTAGTCTCTATTTATTTATGTTTGCAGATATAACGCACCATCTTGCTGTCTTTTCCTTTCTTTCGTTAGTTTCGGGTTTTGTTTTTGTAATCAATAGTCAGATTTTATATATCTTCTGAGAAGCAAGTTATTTTTAATATACCATTTGCAGGTGTTTCCCTCCTCCCCGCCATTCCCCCGCTCCCACACACACACTTTTCTAGTCTTGTCTAGCTAGCTAACTTGTTCTTCCTTCGGACTCAGACAACAAGAGTACCAAGGCTGACGAGCTGTGGGGACTGACAAGATGCCAGGCCCTTTTCGAGACTAAACAAGACATTTCTTATAGAGGACTTTCCTTAATGGTTTATATTTAGAATTATTAGAAATTGTCTGCTCCCCCCCACTCCAGTTTATTAGTAGAATTGTTATCGAAAATTTTCTAAATATTTGAGTTATAGGATTAATGTTTAACACAGATTAAGTGCATTGACAAAAGAGGAATTTATTGAATTATATATATATGTGTGTGTGTGTGTGTGTGTGTATAATTTTATTTTTTTTTATTGTTGATCTGGTGAATTTATTATTTTACCTAGCCCTCCTCGCCAAGAACAGGACATGACACAAGTTGATCCTCTCTCTGTCTCTCTTTCTCCTCTTCTCTGTCCTCTCTTCTCTCTCTCTCTCTCTTTCTCTCTCTGTCTTCCTCCTTCTCTCTCCTCTCTCTTCTCCTTTTTTTCTCTTCTTCTCTCTCTTTTTTTTCTCTCTTCTCGCCTCTCTCTTCTTCTTCTCTCTTTTTTTTTCTCTTTTCTCGCTCTCTTCTCTTCTCTTCTCGCTCTCTTTCTCTCTCTCTTCTCTCTTCCTCTTCTCTCTCTTCTCTCTTCTCTCTTTTTTTTCTCTCTCTTCTCTCCCTTCCTCTTTTTTTTCTTTTCTCTCTCTTCTCTTTTTTTTTCTCTCTCTCTTTTTTTTTTTTTCTCTCTTCTCTTTTTTTTTTTTTTCTCTCTTTTTTTCTCTCTTCTCTCTTCTTTTTTTTCTCTCTTCTCTCTTTTTTCTCTCTTTCTCTCTTTTTTTTCTCTCTCCTCTTTTTTTCTTCTCTTTCTCTCTTCTCTCTTCTCTCTTCTTCTCTCTTTTTTTCTCTCTCTTCTCTCTTTTTTCTCTCTCTTCTCTTCTCTTCTTTTTTCTCTCTCTTCTCTCTTTTTTTTTCTCTCTCTTCCTCTTTTTTTCTCTCTCTCTCTCTCTTTCTCTCTTTTTTTTTTCTCTCTCTTCTCTTTTTTCTTCTCTTCTCTTCTTCTTTTTCTCTCTCTTCTCCTCTCTTTCTCTCTTTTTCTCTCTCTTCTCTTTTTTCTCTCGTTTTCTCTCTTTCCTCTCTTCTCTCTTTTTTTTTCTCTCTCTCTCTCTTTTCTCTCCTTCTCTCTCTTTTTCTCCTCTCTTTCTTCTCTTTTTTTTCTCTCTCTCTCTCTTTTTTTTTCTCTCTCTCTTCTCTCTTTTTTTTCTCTCTTCTTCTCTCTTTTTTTCTCTCTTCTCTTCTCTCTTTTTTCTCTCCTCTTTTCTTATTTTTTTGTGGGATACAGCTGGTTTAAATTCCAATTTTTCCATCTAGACTGGTTGCATGGGCGTCATTCAGGGCTTAGAATGTCGCTGACTGTATCCCCAGTTGAGGAAGTCAGATACCCCCCGCCCCCCCCCAAAAAAAATAGCTGTCTTGGGTATGATCCTAAATTGCATGTGGATTGGTGAGGCTCCAGTTCTAGTGATTTGGAGTTAGACCTTCATTGCTATTACTCCCAGGTCCACTCTGAACCTGAGTGGCAGTACCTGTTAGGGTTTCACAAAATGTAACCCATCTATGGGTTAAATAGAAAAATGTATTTATAAAAAAAATTGAGTATCCATTAAAAATTAATTTATTTCAAAACTTTATCGGCATTAAATGACCCACTGAGGTTGATAATGCCGTAAAGCAAAGCAAAACAGACAAACCAAACCAAACAAAATGTGAATATGCAAAGGATCCTTAACCTCGAGACAAAGTATCCCAGACAGGTTGACATGCCATTAGAATCAATAAATTGTCCAGGATTTGAACTGCCAATTCTATTTTCCATGTTCATAACTGTTATGCCAAGTGTGCCTCCATATGTTGGTGGTGTAACTGAACTAATGCTCTTGAAAAAGGCATGAATCTATCTCTCCCTCCCACCACCAAGTAATAGGTAAAATAGGAGGTATTTAACCAGCCCATTTGCCATAGGTAGGATGTGACATAAGGTCACAAGTATGGGGCATACTTGCTATTTAGTCGTAATGGATCTGCAAGACTAGCCTGCAAATTATCACACCAAGAAAGGACTGCATCTAGTGGTGAAGTTCCAATTCTGGTAATGTTGAGTACCCTCTCTATTGCATTAATCCCACGTCTAACCTGACCCGGAGTGGTAGTACCTAAGGTTTCCATCTATGGGTTTATTAGATTTAAAAAAAAAAAAAAAATTAGTATAAAAAAACTGTTTAAAAAAAAAAAATTGAAGCAAGAATGAATAAACAAAATTCTTCTGTATAAATAACCCAAGAAGGGTTGACATGCCGTAATATCCAACCAACCAACCAACCAAGATAGGACATCCAGTTATAGGTAAAATAGTACAGCAGATTAGTAGGTCAATAAGTCTGAATTTGAACTCTGCCTATTATTTATATATAAACAATAATAAGAAAAAAGAAAGTCAGTTTGTTTTGACGTTATTTATATTGTAAATAGGATGGGGGTGGGGGTTCTATTTTACAATATAGATAACGTGAATAAATAAAAGAATTTAGAAAAATGTAGAAAATCAATAATCTTTCTATCTGACAAATTGTCTGAATAGAGAATGGTCTTCTGAATGCTTACATTCACTTATGGACTAATATTCACCCAGGGTTTTTAAATAGTACCACTACTGTTCTTCTACAATGATTGCTTTGGCATTAAAGGGACTAACACCACCCTACCATGTTTACTTATATATTCCAAATATGTATATTTGGGCAGCATTTTTTCTTTAATGCATAGTGTTGAACAAGACACATTACATATCTGACAAGTTTCTTTTCGATCATTTCAAATTTTCAGGCCACTTTCTCCATTTTGAATAAGATTAATTTTGAATATAGCTGCCATATTTTAAAATGTCCATAACTCATTTCCCGCCAATTCTCCTCCTCCTCCCAGTACCCTTTCATATAATTTCTGTGAGTTTCTCCTCCTGCTTATTCCCACTGCCAATTGTTTGTTTAACCACATTCTGTGTTTAAATAGAACCAGGAACAAGCTCAATTACATCTACTCCTGATGATGGCACTCCAGAGTGTTAAAAATACTAGGGATAAAAACTTTGGACTAATCAACAGACTCCACACTGATATTAACAAATTGACCAGAAAACTTGAAAAGATCGAAAAGAAACCCGTCAGACATGAAATGTCCAACTTGTTCAACACTGTATGCATTGAATATTCCAAATATACTAAAACCCCACTACTGATACACAATGTGTACAGGTTTTATAAATAGTAAGCAATGTTAAGTAAATACTTTATTATCTTAACTTGTTTAGATCACCCTGTCAGCTGGGGCAAGAGAATACACTGACTACACCTCTGCAGAGGGTTAAAATCCCCCCAATGGGGCCATTTGTTGACCCATAATCTTATGTCTGTCTGTCACTGTTTACGTCATAATACCCTCAGAAATTCCGTAAGTTTATGAATTAGTATTTAATTTATAGTAAAAATCATTAATACATAGAATGAATCTTATTTATTAACGATATCTATGAAAATGTGAGTTAGATTTACCTAAAAAAAAGTCCGTTATTACTGTTTAAAATTTTACAATGTCATGTAAGAAACAAAGGTTTACATAATATATGGTGTGGTTAATTTGCATACGGGATTTAACAAAACCGGGTTTGATAAATAATTACTTGATGTTATTGATCACTAATGGTATTTTTTTATTCTCCAATGTATTAAAATCAATCCTACGAATGATTTTATATCGAAACCAATTAAAATATAATCAAAATGCGTATAATATTTTATATGCGTTCTTATTTAATTTCATTAGTCTTTCTAATTTAGTATATTTCATTACATTTCACAATAGTGCTAATACCCTTGGTATTTATCCAATCTGTTCGCCATGGCTACGGTGTGACATAAGGTTTTGAGTAGGGAGCATCCAGCAAGGATCAAACACTACTCAGTAACCCTTGGGAAAGTTATGAATCTAACTATTCTCCCCGCAGCTATGGGTAAATAGTTGGGCAGAATGGGCTATTTAACTTTGCTATGGCAACCGGTCTAGGGAGAAAGAAAACTCTGAATTCAATTTTTAAGTGGAGTTTAACACTCCACTTAAAAATTGACCTTGATATAGCATCTTGCTTGTGCGGATAATTTGGGCAAATACATACATAGTCTAAGTACTAAAATCTAACTCTCTGGAGAAGAGTCTCCCAACAAATGCTGATAAAAACAGCTGTTCCCTTGTATAGTGCGTGCCAATTGGCCAATGACAAGATACTTTGGGTGTTGAGGGGGTGGAAATCGGAAATGATGGATATCGTTATCTAAACTAAATTGAAGACATCTGTTTCCTAATAACCTCCATATATTGGTTTATTATATGTGCACATGTTTTTAGTTCTTACATGATTATATATATATACATACATATATATATATTTGTGATATTTATTCATTGGGTTGATTGAAGATTCATCAGTTTTCATGACCAATCTTCTAATGAAACACAAGGTCTGTTTACAATTTTTAAATTTTTTGAAAATTTAGTTTGTCTCTCTATCTCTGTATCTCTTTGCGTCTCCTTTGTCTCTCTCTCTCCCCATCTCTCTCTATAAATATCTCTCATCTCTCTCTCTCTGTATGCATATATATTATAATCTCCCCATCTCTCTTTCTCTCTCTCTCTTATATATCTGATTTCTCTTCTCATCTCTCTCTCCTATATCTCCCCAGTTCTCTCTCTCTCTCTCTTATATGATTTCTCTTCTCATCTCTCTCTCATATATCTCCCCAGTTCTCTCTCTCTCTTTCTCTTATATGATTTCTCTTCTCATCTCTCGCTCTCTCTCATATATCTCCCCAGTTCTCTCTATCTATCTATCTACCCATTTCTCTCTCTCTCTTGCTCAAGTTGCAAGCTGTTACTATCATAGTGAACCTTGACAGGAGTCAATTATAATTATCTATTATCATTATTGTCATTCTCAAAAGCCTTATTGTGTCATAACCTGGTTAATAATTGATTGCTGAATTCAAAAGTGGATAACAATTGTCATTCTGGGAACAAATTTCAATTTTTATGTTAATTCTCTCTTGCTTATTAATGTCTAATTATTAATTAGATATTTATATTTTTTTCTTTCTTTGCTTATGTGCAATTGTTTCTCATATTAATCCTGCACTAATATATATATATATATATATATATATATATATATATATATATATAAAGGTTTTGTAATTTGCTTGAAGCATTGTGTATATTATTGGTTTGGTTGGTTTTGAAGGCTGTCACAATGCGAGTGTAAAGAAAAAAGAAGGTAACTATGATGTTTTTTGTTAACCTGTCATTTATTTCTCAATATTTCGGGAAGAAATTCCCATCCTCATTCTTCTGAGGATGGGAATTTCTTCCCGAAATATTGAGAAATAAATGACAGGTTAACAAAAAACATCATAGTTACCTTCTTTTTTCTTTACACTCGCATTGTGACAGCCTTCAAAACCAACCAACAAACCAATATATATAATTTTACATATCTATTTATTTGGTGACAAAGGAACAAACCATTTTGGTTTCATGGGTCAACAATCATCAGGCATTTGAAACAAGTTCACCTGATAATTGTTGACGCATGAAACCAAGTGGTTGTGACTGTTCCTTTATCACCAAATAGATATGTAAAACCTTTATATATTTATCTTATTATATTATATAACAGCTCTATTTTATATTGAGCACTCTACCAATAATACTGCGTTTGGCACACCGTTCCAGTAAAAGTTGAAACAGTGACAATCCCACACTATTGTGTGTGTGTATGTGTATATATATATATACTAGCAAATATATGCACCCTCCGGGTGCAAGAATTTAAGTTTTAATGTAATAAAATATCGTATTAAATTAGAAAGGCTAATGAAACTAAATAAAAATGCATATAAAAAGATTTGAAACAGAGGGGGTATAATCGAAAAATAGAACAACTGAAACTTCCTCTTCCATCACTCTCGTCTTTCGAGTACAGAATAAAATGACAGTTATTTTTTATTGTTAATGGATTTCATTTGAGATTCATTGAAGAGATTTTTGCTTATATTCATTTAAAATAAAACCAAACAGTTAGAAATCAATAATACTAAGCACATATTTATTAAAAATCACATTTTTAATATCAATATGCAAATTAGCCTTCCCATTCACACTGTAAACCGCTATTTTGTTGTATATATAAATACAATTGCATGTTATTAGTATGTAGATATGGTCAACAGTCTTAATGATGTAAAACAATTTTATTAATAATTGAGGTTTAAATAAAAATAAAATTATTGAGAATGTGATGTCAATAACTAAGGGAATTGTGACTTGAGTAGCAATATAGTTTCGGTTACAGACAGAAAAACACACAATCTCCATTATAATAAGATATATATATATATATATATATATATATATATATATATATATATATATATATAATTTTTATTTATTTTTTTTTATTTTTATTTTATTTTTTATGTTAATAATTTAGAATTTTCCTTTTTTTTTTTTTCTCTCTTTTTTTTTTTTTTAAGAAAAAAAAATTGAACTATATTTAGTCTAATTTAGCAATCTGTTTGGTTGTTTTTGTTTTGGGGTAATCAAATACAGAATCAAGTCCTTTTTGATAAACAAAACATTCAGGTTGCTTACAGTACCTGCTATTGCTTAAGTGCTTACCCAATTAAGTATTGAACATGTTCATCACTCCTTAACCTTTGTGATCTAGTGGGAACTGGTGTTTTCAGTGTAACTTTACCATTTTTTTCAACAAAGAAAAAAGATTATATAAAAAAAATCTGCTCTAAAACCTTTAAATCTTCACAAAATCTTATGAACTGATGTTAGAAACAAATAATACTCGTGCTGCTGTACAGGTTCTTTTTTTATTGTTCTGAGTTGTGACCATCATAAAGTACAGTCTTATTTGTGGTGTTGGGGAAACATGTGACATCTTGAGTCCTTCCAACTTTCAATAAAGGTGTCACTCGTGTATTAGATTTTTCATAGTGTTTTAAATTATTCATCTATTTTTTCTTTTAAATATCGTATTAATTTATAAACAAAAACAATGCCTTTTAGATGTGTTGTACCTAATTTAAAAGGGAATCATAAAATAATGATCCTCAATAATTACGATATTGTAACTTTAAGGAATAATTCTTAAAATAAAAAAATAAAAAGATGCAAATTAAAACTGTGCCAAATTATGATTTTTTGTTATTGTTCTGAGTTGTGGCCATCATAAAGTACAGTCCTATTCTGTCGTGTTGGGGAAACATGTGACATCACCATCTTGAGTCTTTCCAACTTTTAAGAAGAGTATCATTCATGTTTTAGATGTTTTCCATTTGGGTATCTGAGAAAATATCAAATGCATAGATACTATAGGTATACATAAGTAATAATATTATAAGTTGTATATTTTAACACAAGTGCTTGGCCTTGTCTCAGATAATAGTGGGTTTAACCATGACCATCGTAAAGTACAGGTCTATTAAGTTGTTCTAAGGAAACATGTGACGTTACCCCACCTTCAGTACTTCAACTTTTCAAGAAGGGTGTCGTTCGTATTTTAGATGTTTCTCTGTTTTAAATTATTTATCTATTTTTTCTTTTAAATATTGAATTAATTTATAAACAAAAACAATGCCTTTTAGATGTGCTGTGCCTAATTTAAAAGGAATTATAAAATAATGATCCCTCAATAATTACGATATTGTAACTTTAAGGAATAATTCTCAAAATCAAAAACATGCAAATTAAAACTGTGCTAATTATGAATTAAAAAAAAAACTGTTTTCAAATTTGAAACCCTTATGATTATAAACAATTATTTAAATTTTAATGAAATATAACATGATGTTTAGTTTATTTACTGCAGCATTTACAAGAGTTACAGCTAACTTCATGGATTATTTCTGTCCCTTCAAAATCTGACATCTGAGTCTTCATGATCAAAATTTTCTTTGTAGTTGCATAATCTTTTTGAGAAGCTGCCGATTAATTTTGAAAAGAAAAGAAAAAGTCTGATACAATTGACCTCCACATGTTTCTATGGCAATAATCGAAATGAAAAATATTGCAGAAATAGTTGAATTTAGTGTCAAAATAATCATGTTCTTTGCAAAATTCTCTGGCAGGTGGAAAAATAAAGATGAAATATGATTGAAACAGAGATGCTGATAGGTATGCTTCCTATGTCACTTACACATAAAAATCTAAAAGGATGCAAAAAAATTGTATCCATGCACCCCAGTGTTTGTTTCCCCCCCACCACCACTATTTCCAGCTAACTGTAAATACATTTTAATATTTTCTTGGAAATGAATTACACTGTATGGGGTACAAGGTAGGGGTTAGACGGCTTTAGGTATTCATAGATAAAAAAAATTCTGCAATTTAGTTGGGACCCATGAAATTTCCCAGGGACTCATTCAAACCAAATCCTTGTGTCCCAGGATGCACTAATTTAAAACTCTTAATGTCCTATACCACCTCATTCCACCCGGCAGGACATCACATTCATTTTCCTAATCTACCCCAAACAATAGCCTTTGTTTAAATGTAATATTAAACAAATTTAGAAGTTTTTGACATAAAGGAAATAACAGGTTACTTTAAATGAAAAGGATGTTTTTAGCATTTTTGATAGTTCCTCATAGGAATGGGGTTCTGGAATTAGAAAATTCTCAACAGGATGTTAAGAGTTAAAAGCTATCAGCATCACTGGAAACATAATACGGAATTCAACTATCGCCGTACATGAGTCATGACTCTGCTTGGATTTTGACTGGAGTGGTCACACTTGTTATGACGTTTGGGAAACCAACTTTATTTGCACATGGCAAGGGATGAGTTGATGACATTTCTTTTTATATCCACTTGTCAATATGATTATTGTCTATAAAATTCAAGCTGTTTCATAAAAAATTTCATGGTATTCTTGCATATCTACCTTCCCTTTGTATCCATTCAAACTCAGATCAATAAAGTTATGATAGATAAGTTTTTATTTTTTTTTTTTTTTTTTTTTTTTTTTTTTTTTTTTTTTTTTTTTTTTAAATTTTTTTTCTTTTTCTTTTTATTTTTTTTCCCGAGGGTGGGGGGTGCTTTATGATAATAAAACTCTTCTGTTATTTACTTCAGGAGTCATCTATTATGTTTTGGTACGTAACATATGACATAAAAAAGGTTTGAAAGATAGTTATTTGGTTTCAAGTAATTAATAATAATCCATAGTAATCAATTATAGCTTCAAGTATATTATTCATAATACAAATAATTTGCAGTTATATGTATCATCAAGTAAAGTGATACTTGACTTACAAGTGCCCCAAATTATGTATTTTCAGAGTTACAGGCTGTCACTCAATCATGTTTTTTGCTTTGTATTGAAAGCTAGAATTTGAGGAACAACCGAGCTTCAGATACTCTTGTGTTAAGTAGTTCACTAAAACACTTTTTTTCCAAATTTATTTCACCAAAGAAAAATATTATTTATAAAAGAACTAGCAGCGGCTACCTGGTGTTGCCTGGGTAGAGGGGGATTTTTTAAAGTTAGTCCTGCAGATCCATTATTACTGAATCGTGAGTTGAATCCTCGTGGGATGTCCCTTTAAATCTCTATGTAAAAAAAAAAAAAAAAAAAAAAAAAAAATAGACCTTGCATTGATCCAGCTACTCTGAAAAGAAATGTTAATGTCTACTATCTAAAATATTGAATGAAAAAAAAATCCATGCTGTTATCATTTAAATTTTATTTTTTAATTATCTTCACTAATATAAATCAAATCATTATTTTTGCTCAAAAACCAAGCCCTGGTGATATTTAGTGTGTGTGTGTGTGTGTGTGTGTGTGTGTGTGTGTGTGTGTATATATATATATATATATATATATATATATATATATATATATATATATTATTTATTATTTATTTTGTCGTTAATTGTTAGATTTTCAAAGTTTCCTTCGGACATACAGATTCACACAACTGCACTTTATATATGTATAGATAGATAAACATTAAAACATGTTGCTGTACATAATTCATTACATTCTATTTTATCATGTTTTTACACTGCTATTTTTCTTATTTAAATCTTTTTTTTTTTTGTTTATTCTTTATTTATTTAATTTAATTTTTTGGTTGGTGGGGGTGAAACATTAATTACATTTCAGTTTTCATTGGGAAAGGCGCCTGGAGAATAGGCTAAATAGGGGCTGCACAAGAATGCTACGTGCAATCTTGAACAAATTGTGGAAACAGCACCCCACAAAGAAGCAGCTGTACAGCCACCTGCTCCCATCACACAAATCATCCAAGTAAGACAGACAAGACATGCTGGACACTGCTGGAGAAGTAAGGATGAACTCATAAGTGACGTCCTCCTGTGGAAACCAGTACATGGACATGCTAGTGCGGGTCGTCCAGCAAAGAGCTACATAGACCAGCTCTGTGCAGATACTGGATGCTGCGTAGAGTAGCTGTCTGGGACAATGAGTGATAGGGAAGGTTGGAAAGGGGTTGTCATGGATATCCATGCTGCTGGCGTGACATAATAATGAGGAGTTAACTATTCTTCCTCCATCTATGAGTAAATAGAGTGGACTGGGTTTTTTTTTTTTTTTTTTTTTTTTTTTTTTTTCTCAACCTTGGTATGGCAATCAGTCTAAGTGAAGGAAAGCTCTGAATTCAAACCTGTTAAAGTGCACTTAAGAAATTGACCTTGTCTCTCCATGTGGAGGGATTGGTAAATATATATATATATATTGTTTAACCGACAAGATTTACTATGACTAAAATTTCATCGTTGCGCTAGCAGCACGGATATCAATAACAATCTCTCGCCTACCATCCCTATCATTCATTGCTTTCAGGTAGTCCTCTGAACAGCATCCAGTATCTGCGCAAAGCTGGTCAATGTAGGTCTTTGTTGAACAACCCACTCTGGTGTGTCCATGTGCTGGTTTCCACAGGAGAACATTGTTTATGAGTTAGTCCTTGCTTCTCCAGCATGTCTTGTTTGTCTCACTCGGATGGTTTGTGTGATAGGCAGGAAGTGGCCGTACAGCTGCTTTTTTGTGGGGTGTTGTTTCCATGATTTGTTAAAGATCACACAGCACATTCTTGTGCAGCTCCCATCTAGTTTATTCACTAGGGTCCAAGTGGTGCAGCTGTAGAGTAGCACTGACACAACTACAGCTTGGAAAAATTGACTCTTTAACCTATCATTGAGATCAGATTTCCATATGACTGATAGTCTGCCTAAAGCAGTCCATGCCTTCCCTATATGTGCATTAATACCACTTTCTGTGGATGAGATATTACTACCTAGGTACTTGACATCTCCACACTCAATGACAGGATTTACTATGGCTAAAATTTATTGTTTATAAAATTGTGATCAATTTTCTTGGGTGGCTTGGGTTGACTATCTCTTGGGTTTTTTTTTTAAATGAATGGAATTCTTTGCTGAAAACAGAATAACTTGAATTTGCTTTTAGATTCATATATACATTATTATAATAATACCATTATAATAATGATAATATGATAATAATAATAGCTTTTGTCTGGTAAGAGACATATTGGCTGCTTCCAGCTGCGATTTAAAGATGTCTGCAAGAATGATCTCAGGTGCTTTGGCATTACCCCTTCCAGCTGGGAAAATTTGGCTCAGGACTGACCTTGGTAGCGGCAGGCTCTCTGTAATGTACTATTGATGCCTGAAATCACCCTGGCACAACACCATGAAGCCAAGAGGTCTAGAAGAAAGTGACAGCAGCAGAGTAACCGGTGAATCATCTTCACAGGCGACATCTGTAGTCGGGTTCTTTTTCGAACGTTGAACTTAAGTAGCATTCCCATTTTATTTTTATTATTATTTGAGGTTATTGTTATTTAATCACATTGGTTATATAGAGCTTTGTAAATGGAGTTCAAAACTGTTTGAATTATGCAAATATCCCCAGTGGTTCAGAAGTTATGAGAATTTAAGCCTCGAAATTGGAGTAAAAAAGTGGACATGATTTTGATAAAAAAAACCTGTCAACTCCTGGACCATTTCAGAACAAGAAATTCAGTATTTTCTTCACCATTTCTTTATTTTTGAAGCAATTTTGATAAAACTTTGCATTCTTATGTAAAATTGTATGTTCTTTCTGATTCTGGTCTTAGATTTTATGTATCTCCATGCTAGAACCCATTATTCGGGGAATAAAAAGTAGGAATGTCAAGATTTTTTTTTTTTTAAGTTTACCACAAGATTATTCAACATTTTCATACTGCATATATACACATATATAATATTAATTTAAATATATAACATCACTTTGAACTTAGAAATACATTTCTAAATGTTTATGTTGAATTACATAAAAGAAATAGATTACCTATTTACATATGTTTTCACCCCCCCCCGCCCTGGTCAGTGTCTGCCGTGTTGTAATTTAAAGTTTTTTTTTGTTTTTTTTTTCCAAAATTGAAATGGACGTAAAAAATAATTCAATTGTTAAAAACACATAAAAGTTAAATACTTAGAAAGATTCTTATTTTATTTTCAACGATATAAATATTTTAAAAATTGGACTAGAAATAAGTGATGAATTTAAACTTTGTCTGCATAAACGATGCCTAGCTGAGAGTTTACGTTATGCCGTACGCCTGTCCGACAAATAAATTTGAGTTTTTTTTTCTTCAAAATACAAACTGTTGAAGCAAATCCCGAACGGTATAGCAATCTTTACATTTTGCAAATTATATATCAAAATAATTCTGAAACTTTCTAATATCACAGACATAGTGCTTCTTTTTTGCTTCTAATACACATTTTGAACAAATAGCATTGAAGTTTGCACTATTGTATTTTTACTTCCACGGGTCCTAGAAACAAAAAAAAAAGAGGCCCTGTTTGTACTTCCGGGTGTCTTCTAATTGAGTGCAAAATTTCAAGAATATTGATAAAGATTAGCCACTTGGATTTTCCCAAAAAATGTAGTGTAAAATGTATTCTCGTAAAAAAAATTCCTATCGTGCATTTTCGGTTGTTTGAAGCAAAATACATTTTTAACTTGCTGTAAAAAATTATTCAATTAATAAAAACACATACAAATTATATATTTAGATTATTTTCTTTTCTTTCCAACCATATAAATATTTTTAAGATTGAACCATAAATATACGAGAACTTGTGATTTTAAATCAATAAGGTCCGATTTGTGACGTCAGTGGACAGGATGTTTTTACGTCTGAAAGTCACGTAAATTCTAGTTTTTTTCTTCAAAATCCAAACTTTCGGAGCAAATCCTGAACGGTATAGCAATCTTTAAATTTTACAAATTTTATGCGAAAATAATTTTGAAACTCTAATATTACGGACATAGTGCTTTTTTTTTTTTTTTTTTTTTTTTTTTTTTTTTTTGCTTCTCTTTATATTTTTTAAACAAATAGCCTTGAAATTTGCCCTCTCATATTTTCATTTCCACGTGTCCTAGAAACAAAAAAAAAAGACCCCATTTGTACTTCCAGGTGTCGTCTAATTGTGTACCAAATTTCAAGAATACTGATAAAGATTAGCCACTTTGATTTTGAAAAACAAAACAGCGTGTAAAATTTATCCTTAAAAAAACCCCAAAAAACTGTCATATTTTTGTTTTCAGCTGTTCGACCGTAAATACTGTTTTAACTCGCTGTAAAAAAAATAATTCAATTGATGAAAACCGATAAAAATTACATATTTAGAAAGATTATTCTATTCTCTTTCCAACCATATAAATATTTTTAAGATTGGTTGAGAAATAATCGAGAAATTGCAAATTTAATTGATTAAGGTTGCAAATGTCAGCATTTTTCAGCTAAATGCTTGTAATGCTAACTTGAGTCACAGAAGGCACTGTAACTTCAGGGGCACAAGAATTATATAATCTTCCAGGACTGCAATGCCGATACGATATGAATTTCAAACATTTTAAACATTTGCACTACCAAAAATAAATCTCATTCTATTGTTTCTGCTATTGTTTTACTTTTTCTTTCTTTCTTTTTATCCTAAAACAGGCGTGCCTTTCCCACTTGTTAGATTGGTGGAACATGATCTTCCCAACCCCCATCCACTTAAGCCAGTTTGTCAAAATTTATATACTTGCAGGAATATGGGGGTGGGGGGGCAGAGAAAGAGGCTTATCAGGGTGGAGAGGAGAAGGAAGCGGGAAATACTCCCCACGCACACGATGGAATTCCTGTTAATATTTAATTAACTTCTATTCATTATTGTCTTGTGTAGAAAGTCCACTGATCGATGTGGGGGGGGGTGTATGAAGAAGACATTGGGTTGGGCAGAGGCAGGAAGGGATTCCAATTTCTTTTATTGAAAATAAAGATAATCACAGGCATCATGTTTTAAAATAATTGACTAATAAATGAGGCGGAACTTGTAGCAACACATGTGGTGCAGTTGTATTGGAATCTGAAGGGGGGGGGTGAAAGAAGATTTGAATTTTAGGAAATATCAGAAGAAAAAATATTAATGTGGAAAATAAGGATTTCCTCTCAAAATTAGAAATTTTCCGTATTTGTTGATTGTGAGATTTCATGTAAATGTTTTGTTTTGACTTTTTATTTCTGTATAAACTTTGTGTGTGTGTGTGTGTTGATTTTGTGTGTGTGTTGATTTTTTGTGTGTGTGTGTGTGTGTTGATTTTGGTGTAGGCCACCAAAATCAACAAACACAAAAAAATTGTAAATAGTCTTTTTTTTTTTTTTTTTTTTTTTTTTTTTTTTTTTTTTAATTTAAATTTAAAATATTTTTAAAGCTCTTAATTTTTTTGACTTCATCTGCTTGGGTGTTTTCTTTGCTAGAAATATCCCCTCGGAATAATCGAGAAGTGTGTGGCAAGGAATATATTCCCTCCCTACAAATTTAAAAAAAAAAAAAAAGAAACATACATATTTGTTATTTTTGCACTTCACCTCAGTAATTTGTCAAATTTTTTTAGGCACACCCTACACTATGAAAGTTGTTGTTTTAATGTAATAGAAACATGTACACACCATATATATATATATAT
>CM042168.1:76676397-76683897 GCA_023376005.1 Doryteuthis pealeii
ACAAGCATCAGGACAAGGGAGAAAATCGCCTCATTTGGGTGGGCAACTTTACCGTATCCTCCATACTCACCAGATTTAGCACCTTCAGACTATCATCTTTTTGGCTCCATGAAAGGATTTGAGAAGCAAACATTATTCCAGTGACGAGGAAGTGAAATCTGTAGTGAAGAAGTGGCTCAAAGAACAGTGAACAGAATTTTACATAGCAGGGATACAAGCTCTCTTTCGAGGGTGGAACATTGCTATTGAGAGAAACGGTGACTATGTGGAGAATTAGGGATGTGATCCACAGAGGACCAGCTTCATTTTGATGTATGGTACATGATCCTGTGTTGGTAATTATATCTGTCCTAAACAAAATGGCATTACTTTTTGACGCACCCTCATACTTTATGTGGTTAAACAAACAGATAAAGATTTGGTTTAGCTTACCTAATGGTT
The DNA here is from genome assembly GCA_023376005.1 of Doryteuthis pealeii. Lineage (NCBI taxonomy): Eukaryota > Metazoa > Mollusca > Cephalopoda > Myopsida > Loliginidae > Doryteuthis > Doryteuthis pealeii. The sequence goes on from CM042168.1 coordinate 76,676,839, forward strand.
TGTTGAGAAATGCAATGAAGGAAAATTACTCGGTATGCACACTGATGACCTCATAGGTTATGGGGCACATTCCTCCATTTTTAAGGACATTCAGTTTTCATTAGCAGAGCTACCTGACATTGCCCGGGATTTAAAAAGTTATGTATTTACCAACCCCTCCACCACATGACCAGGATGTGACACAAGTTTTATTTTTTAAACAAATTTTTTTCACTAATGAACGGGGGGGGGGGGGATCTAAAAAAAATTTTTTAAATACATAACCTAGAGATAGAGTTCAGTCTCTGCGCTGGGCAGTATATTTCATTTTACTTTCTCTTTTACCACTTTTTCATTAACCATTTGTTTTGTTTTTTTTTTCTAACACACCCATAGCAGAACTAGCAAAAACAAAAAGTAGAAAAATGAACATCATCTGGTTCAACCCACCATACAATAAAAACTTAGGCAAATGGCTTTTACTTGTGTATCAATTATAAAAAGTAATTAATTTATTTTTCTTTTTTTTATGATTCTTTGACTAAATATCTTTTCTCTTTTCCAGGGACTTTACACTTGGACACCTTCCACTTTGTTGTAGGCCATGTGGCACAACTTGTGGTTGGGGAGGCGTTGTGGTAACGTTCTCCTCATGGTCCTCATGCTGACGCTCACCTGCAACATAATCTTCTATTCTCAGCGATTCCTGCGAAAATCCAGCCCCTATGAGAGCACCTGTGACCTCAAGACCTACCTGAAGGTGTCCATGAAGTTCATCGACAATCGGGGTACCAAATCTTTCAGGGAGATTCTACAGAGTTATTGCCCTGGGGTTGGCGAGAACGTACAGGAGGTCCAGCGACTGGTCTGGGCCCTGCTTGATTTGGTATCGTTTTGCAAAAATCAAGCAAGGACCAGACAGCGACCAGAAGCTGGAAAACCTATTCTAACCCTTTTCACCTCATGGGACAGTAACGAGACGAAACACATTGTACATAATAACACCGTCTCCAACTGGATGATGCTAAAAAAATATGTTAACCCTATCATCTTCACTAACGATACGCAATACACAAAACTCTGCAAAGACGCCGGCTGGGATGTCTACCCGATTTCCCATTATGCCGCCGGAAGTGCCCCAGTCTTGAAGACGATGTTTCTCCAAGCGATGGAGAGTTACAATACCACATTCTATGCATTTGCAAATGGAGATATTCTGTTTGAAGATGGGCTCATTGACACGTTAACCCTACTGCTGGAGGAAATGCCTCTGGACAACATGACTCGGCCCATGCTTATAATCGGGCGGAGGACTAATGTCAAATATCTGTCCAAGAATGATGCGGCCACTTACAAAAACCTGCGCCATGCCGCCCGGACTAAAGGTCAGTTGTTTCTGGTAAACGCAGAGGACTATTTCATTACTAGCCGCAATTTTCCGTGGAAGGACATTCCTGATTTGGTGATAGGTCGGCCGGCGTATGACAACTGGTTAGTTGCCCATGCCCGGCGGTCCAATTTCACTGTTGTTGATGCTACTGAAACAATTTTGGCTGTGCACCAGACAACGAGCGCTGGTAACTGGGAGGGTCACAAAAGAAAATTCAGCAATTATAATGACATTCTGCTAAAACGTCTCAAGTTACCCCGGCGCTATCGTAACGGTGAGACATGGTGCGCTCCCCTTCGGACATCTTACGACCTATGTAGTCGAACAATTATCCGCGAGCGTAAAGTATTTCATCCCCAGTGTATTTTAAACCCTGGGTGAACAGCCTTCACTTATATCATAGGTGAAATTGTTGTTGGTTTTTTTTTTTTTTTGTTGTTTATTTTCTTTTTGTTCTTATGATTTATTTATTTTATTAATTGAAAAAGAAAAAAAATTTTAATTAAAAAAAAAAAATTTTTTTTTTTTTTTTTTTTTCATCTCTTGCTTATTTCTCTTTTTCTTCCTCTCTTTTATGCATGACAAGAACAGAGATACATTTTCAAAAAAAAAAAAAAAAAAAAAAGAAAGAAAAAAGAAAAATAATAATAAAATAAATAAACAGGTTCCGTGTTTTTTTTTTTTTTTTTTTTTTTTTTTTCAAACACCCCCTCCTCCTCTCTTCATTAAGATTTTGACAACCTTGCTGCTATTGGTTAAAGAAAGATGGTGGCTTAAAAAAGAAAAACAAAAAAAAACAAAAACGCACCATCATCACCACCCACCATTTTTTTTTTTTGTCAAATTGAACTTCTGAATTTATAAAGAAAAGGAAATCAGACCAATTTCTCATTATTCAAACCTGATTCATGTCACCCTCTCACCCACGTTATTTCTACCCTCCCCCACCTTCTCTTTTATCTTTTCTTCTGCACCCCTCATGTACCTCTTTCCCTTTATCCTCTTTTGCACCACTCCCTTTATTATTTCTGCACTTCCCTCTCTTTGATCTCTTTGATCTTCTCTTTTTGCACTTCCCTCTCTTTGATCTTCTCTTTTTGCACTTCCCTCTCTTTGATCTTCTCTTTTTGCACTTCCCTCTCTTTGATCTTTTGCATCCCTCTCTTTGATCTTCTCTTTTGCACTTCCCTCTCTTTGATCTTCTCTTTTTGCACTTCCCCCTCCTGTATCTTTTGCACCCCCCCCCCTGTATATTTTGCACTTCTCCCTTCTCCCCCTCTCTTTTAACCTGTCTTCAAACCCTCCCCTTCACTAACTCATTGTTCTGTTTTTCATGTCTTATATTTCAAGACATTTATTTTTTAATCTTTAAAAATGGTGCTTTAATAATTTCTCTTTTAGTGTTGAAAGTTTTTTGATATGGAGGAATTTGTTAGATATTTTGACATCAATAACCTTAATAATAATTCTTTCTGCTGCACTTAGAAGAGTCTTTCAATCAGAAAAGGAAGACAACAAGCTTTTTTTTTCTTTTTTTTAGTTAACAAAACAAAAAAAAACAAAACAAAAAAAAAATTCAAATTTGTTTATCTTTCTCAAAAATTTTCAGTCTATTTTTCTCAAACTTTTTGCCTTCCTAAATAAAAAACAAAACAAACCCCCCAAAACGTCATGAGTTTCATTTTTATACTCACAACTCCAGTAATTATCATTTAGTCATAAGCAGTTCCACATTTTTCTTTATTAGTACAATATTGCAAATTAGTCTGTTTTTTTTTTCCTAGTTATATTTTTTTTAAATTTTGATTTTTTTTTTTTCCTGAAATTTTTTAAAAATTAATTTTTTTTTTTTTTGTTCAAATTTAAAAATTTCATTTAATATATATATATATATATATATATATATATATATATATAAAACCTTTTTCTATACCCGGTGCTTGTTCTCTTAAGCTAGTAAAAAACAAAACAAAAAAAACCCTTCTTTAATGTGAAGTTAGTGTTAGACTGAAACTTCTCAACCTCAGAACCCAGGTGACTTCTTCCAAAAATCTCCTTGTTAGTTATTAACATTTTAGTGTTATTAATGTTTTTGTTTCATTTTTTTTTTTTTTGCGTGGGGTGGGTGTGTGATTAAAAGCCACAAAATCTCTCCTTGCCTGTTTGAGTTCCTTTATAAATTAATTTCCTCTTATAAACCAGCTTTGTTTATATTCAGATTCATCTCTTGTGAAATTCTACCATGAAAACAATTGGAAATATATTCATGTGGAGGTGTTTCCCATGAAATCATTGCCTGTCAGTCATGTGTCACTATCCTGAATCTTGTGAGAGATACAATTTAGATTCATTGCATGGAGGCATATCCCATGATTCATTGCATGGAGATGTATCCCATAATTCATAGTTTATCTGTTAGTCATGTGACACTACCCTGAATCTTGTGGGAGACGTATCCTCCTGACTCATTGCTTATCTGTCAGTCATGTAATACTACCCTGAATTTTGTTGTCAGTGTATCCAATGATTCATTACGTGGGTGGTGTATCCCATGATTCATTACGTGGGTGGTGTATCCCATGATTCATTACATGAGTGGCGTATCCCATGACTCATTGCTTCTGTCGGCCATGTGATACTACCCTGAATCTTGTGGGAGATGTATCCCATGGTTGATTGCGTGGGATGCGTATCCCATGATTCATTGCTTATATCAGTCATGTGACACTGTCCCAAATCAACACTTGACCAAAACTGAATAAAGTTTGTATTTTCTTTCATCTCTTACTTTCACTTTCATTTCACAACATCCTCAGGTTGTTATCACTTATGATAATGAGGAACAGTGTGTATTGGAGACTCTAATAAATGATAATCTATTATACATGTGGATACCTTCAAGTTTCCACTCTGCTGACCAAAGAAATTCATTGATTAATTTTAATGGGATATCAACCGATCTAGGGTTGAATAATTTTGATATTTCGGGCTGTTGTCCTCATTTTTATTATGTATAAAAAAAAAAATGTTCAGTCCACAGTAACCTCGGTTTCTGTTCAGCTGATTTTTTTAAATTACCTTAAAATAAGTCATCTTCAGATGAATTCAGACATGGTTTTGGAGTTTGTTGACTGGATGGTGTTGAAGATACTGACTGTTCTTTTACTATGTTTGAATTGCGTTTCCCTAGCCACCGACATTCCACTGCAATGTCCATCGAAATAATGACTGATTTTTATTGAAACTCCTTAAAATTTAAGGAGATGAAAGAAAATAATTGTTTTAAAGCTTGACAAATCTTAAGAGTAGGAAAAGGCACAGTTGAGAGGACTTTGATTATTTTTGGTTAGCCATTGTTTGTCTAGGGGTGGGGAAAATTGTGGTTGCTATGGAGTCTGAGATTCAGTTTTAGAGCAGGCCTTGGTGATTTTTACTATGCAAAAAAAGGGGGAAAGGATGGGTGAACTCTGAAGAAGTTTAACTTCAGTTTCTACAAAATAAAACAAAAGAATGTATTGTGAATACCATCTAAAATGCCTTAAGGATCAATTTGTGATCAATTTGATGAAGGAATCCGTGGATAAATTTGTATTTTGCCTTGCGTCTGACATGTGACTTTATTTTATTTCTTTCTTTTTTTCTTCAAATTTTAAAGATTTCAGGTGTTTTTTTTTGGGGGGGGGAGGTAAAAAATATAACTTAATGGCACATGATTTTTTTTTTTTTTTTTTTTTTTCCTTCTAATTTTTGAACTAAAAAAAAAAAAAAAATTTTTTTTTTTACAATTTATTAAAAGTTTTTTAGGTGATTATTGACTTGTATTGAAAAATGATATCTGAACTTATTTTCCTAAGTTACACTGAACAGACAGATTTGTGATATTGAATTTAAAATTTTTTTTTTTTTTTTTCATGTTCAAATTAATGTAGTTTTTGTATAACCAGAAAGGCTGATTACCAATGCAACAAGATATTTGGGGAAGAAAAAAAAATTCCAAAACGAGGTTAGCTTAAAAGCTGATACTTTAAAAATTGATTTTATTATATATATATATATATATATGTATGTATGTATGTATGTATGTATGTATACTATTAAAGTATTTTTAAAAGCAAATTCTGGAGTAAAAAAAAATATAGAAGCAAAAAAAAACATGAAACCAACTACAATCTTATTTTGCCATCTATAATTTGTATTTATTAATTTTATTAAAATAAGTTTATTTCTACTTAAGATCTCTAACTTTATAACTAGACAATCTATGAACCCTGTTGGATTCCTGCTATTGTTACAGCAGTCCATGATGATATTGATGCTTCTATTTAGGAAGAAGTGAAGGATTCTAATTAGCATTTCATGATTATCTTAATTACTCAATTATTAGGTTTGAAAATTGCATAGGTGAGAAACTGACAGTTACCAAGCACCTTTGACTTCATGTCCACACTACTCTAAATTATATATACATACACACACACACACACAAGAGGGTTGTTTAAAAAGTTCTAAGCCTCACCCAGGTACTTGACTACTTTATCCATTTTTAGATTTAACATGCACCTCTCACCTTTGTATGGGCCTCACCTGCAGAGAAATTAAGACAGAAATTTGAATTAGTTTTTCTAGTTGTTGTTCTTTCTGGTTGATGCTTAGAAACTTTTTGAACGACCCTTGTATGTAATAATGTGTTATTATGAGTCCAATGGGAGAAAATTCGATATTTCATAAAAAAGGGGTCTGCAAAATGGTTTGAATTTTGTTTTTTCAACAAACTTTTTATTTCATTTAAGCGATACGTGTTTCAGATTTTAGAATCTTCCTCAGGCTTGTTTGATTTCTTTCTTATTTTTCAAGCAGTCCTTGTATTGCTTTATAGTTGTATTGCTTGAAGAAGAGGTTTTTTTATAAAAGGTTGAAACATATATCTGTCAGCGTACTATTGTCCTTTGTTTTTCTATCTCTTTTCAATTTATATACATATATATAATAAATGAATAATAGTTTTCCTAAAAGTAATTCCTTTTATTTTTCTCTCCCCCCCCCCCAGCTTTCATTTTATTTTTTATTGTACAACTCTTACTTTAACTTTATGATGGACTCAAGCTCTTTGAGTGTGGAAGGTTAGATAAATATATTATGTATGTTTTCTTTTCTTACACCGTAGGTATGTATTAATATAGTTATTTACTAAGTTTTGCTTAGATGTGGCACAAGGCTATAAGTACGGGGCACCCAATGAGAATCAAACTCATTAACAATGGTCTATGAATCTTGCTTGCTAACCATTACACCACATGAGGTGCCCTAAGTATTAATATAATTATATGGTGATGATTTTTTTTTTTTATTTTTTTTTTTTTTTTTTAACAAATTAAGAAATAATACACATATCTTCTTCAGGTTTGTTTGATTTCTTTCTGAATCTGAAGGAAATCAAATAAGCCTGAAGAAGATACTAAAATCGGTTATTTCCTATAATTCCAACATAAACAAAGGGGAACCACTCTTGACTGATAAGTTATTTATTTTCCCATTGGGTTAGTTCAGTCAGTAGAGCGTTCGGCTAGAAACCACAAGGTTCCTAGTTCGATACCGGCCCTCGCCAACTCAGCGTATGAGTAGCACAGGGATCTGTGCAGTAAAGGAGCTGGTGGTAGGTGTGGTGCTCCACCTCAGATGCTAGAAAACAA
>CM042168.1:76691397-76711397 GCA_023376005.1 Doryteuthis pealeii
TGTCAGTTGTCCTAGATATAGCCATTTTTATTTTACAATATTGGGTAAAAACAAAGATAAGTTTTTTTTAGTTTTAGTTTTTTTTTAAAATGCTGATGAATATTGTATGTTATTATGTATGTGGGTAAGGCCAACAGTATTAATAATAGAACAAAACATGCATTACACAATCCACTATTCCTAACAATGTTTCTATATATTAATTTTTACTTGGTCAGTGAGTAGCCACTAGGAAGATACCTTACATTGGGCTACTTAAAGATGCATTCCATGACTTTACTAAGGTGATAAGTGTGAAGTGAACACTATTTTCTGTGCTATTCACCGTTAGTATTTCTAACAAGAACGTCTTTTTTTCTTTTTTTCTTTCTTTTTTTTTTTTTTCTCTGTGTGTTGAGCAAGACAGATGTTCATTTCCTGTGAAAGTCCTTTGCGTAGATTTTTTTTATTATTTTTTTTTTATTTGAAAATTAAAAAAAAAAAAGTATATAATAATTGATGATGGTTGACTGATTAAACAAGCTGTAAAACTCCTAAAATGCCCTTTATATATATATATATATATATATGTGTGTGTGTGTGTGAGTATATGAAAATGGAATTAGATCAACAATTAGAAGAAAAGATAAAAGGAAAAACAATAGTATAGATTGTGCTAACATGCGCATGTTTTGACATTATGATGTTTATACAATGTAATCTAAATGAAATTATTTTAAAATAAAATCAAAACAATAGAAGGCATTGTATAAACCATTTGTCTTCTTCAGAGCACAGTTATAGAATAATGAAAGGGAAAATAACGACTGACACGTGAAGTCATACTAACGCTCATGTCTTTTAAAAAGATTTATAATGTATTTTGGTTAAAAAATAATGTAAATTTTATTTTTAAACCTTAAATTCTCAAGCCTCAATGAGAAAAACTCATCAAAGTTTGAAAAATAAAGACATATAAAAAGTTATTCAAATAATCCAGTCACAAACCCGAGTGTAAATAAGAGGGATGCTATACATCAAGAGAAATGTAATGTTATCCGGGAAATATATGGTATGTATGTATATATATCATGTATATGGGTAAGGTCATGTCACCCACCCCCTTCAATTTTTCTGAAATTTTGTACAGATGTGGACTATGTTAAAGTTAGACACTCCCCAAAATTTGAGCTTTCAATTCCAAGAATTGGCGGAGTTATGTTGATTTTTAGTTCTCCAAATTTGAGGTGGGGTCACGAAAAATGACGACTTTTTGTAATCTATTTTGGTCCGTAAAATGAGTTCTAGAGCTTTCATACTCCTAAAAATTGGTTTATAAAAGCATTTCTGCCTGTGGAATGAACGTCAACCAATTTTAAGTTATTGATGATTTCTGATTTTTTTTCATAGGAAGATCAATATGAATAAATTGGATTGTATATTTATATCCCTTGGATTACAAGGTTTGATTTGTTTAAAGGGATATTAACCCTGTGGGTTATCTAATGCCAAAAACTGTGAGATAAAGTAGGTACTCAAGTTTCCTTTACTGGTGTTTTTTGTAGATAGTTTCATGGGTGTATTTTAGATCTGATTCATAATTTTTGGTATATTTTTATTTCTCTCAAGAAGGAAAAAAAATGCCATCAATGTTAGCATTTTCAAATAGATCTTTCCTATTATTTGCATTGAAAAATTTATTTCTGATTGGAGCAAAAGCGCCACATTCTATGAGGAAATGGTTGACATGTTTTGTACCATTGTTGATCTTCTTGTTTAACTCTTAACATCCTGTTGAGAATTTTCCAAGTCCAGATCCCCATTCCTATAAGGATATATATAAATGTCTAAAAATGTCCTTTTCATTTAAAGTTACCTGTTATTTCCAGTAAATCAAAGACTGCTAAATATGTTTAATATTACATTTAAACAAAGGCTATCGTTTGGGGTGGATTAGGAGAACAAATGTGATTTCTGGCCAGGTGGAATGAGTCGGTATAGGACGTTAAGAGTTAAAAGAGTGCATAAGTCTTGTATAGCCAAGCACAGCCGAGCCAGTATTACTTCTTCCTCTTGTGATTTTCTATATTCTGGCTTCCATTCTTCTACTGTTGGATTAGTTGATAATAATTTTTTTGGTGTATTACTATTCCATGTTGTTGCTATCTTGGCTTGATAAATCTTTTTATTTGCTTCTTTAGATCTGTATATATAAAATATAATTTAAAATTGTCACATGTGGATATTCTAAGGGTTATATATCTTTTAATTCATAATACAGTTTGGTTGGGAAACGTATAAATCCTACTCTTCCTCCAGCTATGGGTAAAATAGTAGGGCAGACTGGGCTCTTTAACCTTGATTAGGCAACCGGTCTAGGAGAAGGAAAACTCTGAATTCAGACCTGTTGAACTCCACTTAAGAAATTGACCTTGTGTCACATCCTGCTCGTGAGGAGGGGTTGGTATATATATATGACTGTGCAAACAAGTTATCATCATTATCAAATAGTTACTTGAAACCTTATAATTGATTGAGTATTAGATAGGAATACTTGAAATCATATAGCTTACAGTAAACCTAACATAGTCACATGATCAAAATGGAATAATTAGATAGGAATGCTTGAAACCATATAACTATACAAATTATCATCATCATCATCATTAAATAGGTATGGACACTTGAAACCACATAATCTGGTTAAATCGAACTTAACAGACCTAAATTCCACCATCATATGTTACCCAGCCAAAGAAAAAAAATGCCAAAAATCAGGGAATTAACTGAATTTAATGAAATTTTCAGTGTTATTAATAGATAAAAGACATAATGCATCAGTTATTTTATTTAAAAACTTTTACATTTTTTCAGGTCAGTTAACTTTGAACCACATATCTTTGAGAATCTGTGTTACACCTCAAAGATATGTGGTTCAAAGTTAACTGACCTGAAAAAATGTAAAAGTTTTAAAATAAAATAACTGGAGCATTATCTTTTATTCATTAATATATCAACACTGAAAATTTCATTAAATTCAGTTAATTCCCAATTTTTGGTATTTTTTTTCTTTCGGCGAGGTGACATACAATGGTGGAATTTAGGTCCGTTATGTTCAATTTAACCCATAATCCTTAAACCCATGGTGAATAGTTTGGGTAAATAATTACCACAGCCGTCCTATCATGGTTTGCAAGCTAGTCACACATATCCATTACTACTGAATTCAATACTCACTGCATGTCCCGTTGTGTCACATCCTACCTGTGGGGAACAGGTTGAGTAAATACCTACATAATATATGCAGATAAATGTTAATCTGGATTATTATTATTTTAAGAAATTGGTGAGTTAATTTTGCTTTTGATTCCTTTGCCCCCAAAACCCGAAAAAAAATTATCATTAAAATAAAAATGGCAAAATCATTGGAATGCACTCGTTAATAACAAACTCCAAAACATTAAACCTACCATTGGAGAATGGAACTTAAAATACAACAAAAATAGAAGAGAACAGGTTATGCTGACCCGCCTGCACATAGGCCACACCTACATCACCCATCATCATTTACTAGTAGGCATAGAATCCCCAATATGCACTACATGTCAAGAGAGATTTACAGTGAAACATATACTGCTAGAGTGTGTAGACTTTGATCTAGTGCAAACAAAATACTACCAAGCAAATAATTTGGGGAAAAAAACTTTTCACAAAAATAAGACCATCCAGTATTTTACATTTCTTAAAAGAAGTGAGGATTGTACTCAAAAATATGAACAATTAAACAATAGTTGAAGATTATTGAAGTCAGTTAGTCTACTGTTGGTTTGAATAACAGCAGCTAGCTGAGTACATAATGAAGCAGTGTCCAAGACAGTTGGTATATGTAGAAATCAAGAATGATCCATTCATGAATTTGGGTGATTCCATTCCTTGAGTTCTGATTGGCTGCTTGACTGCTTGACTTGAATGACATTGTGGAGTCTTATAAATACCCTGTCATTCTGCAGTAGACTTTGTGACTATTCAGGTTTGTATTGGGTTACAACCGTTTGTTGCCATGTCTTTCCAGTTCGACAGTAATTGGAACTTTGATTATTCTTCAAAGATCTATACATATATACATTTGTTTTCTACTAAACTACCACTATGAACCGAAAACTTAGTTGGCATTAAATGACCAACTGAGGTTAATATGCCGTAAAACAAACTAAACCAATCCTGGGACAGTTAACTTTACACACTTCCAAGGGTTTCCTTAATATAACATAAGTGATTACATCGGGAACTTTTGCATCAGCCTATTACTACTTAAAAGTAAAGAATGGTCCTAAAGTTTTGCCATACCTTGTTTTAAATTTCCTTAATCTTTGTTTTAATAATATAATATTTAAGTTATGTTAAATTATTTTACCGCTAAAAAAAATAAATATGTAGAGGTGACAAGACTTTCGGACCATGGTGTAGCTTAATAAAGTGAGTACTCCGAAAGTCATGTCACACATACATATTGTTTTAACTTTCATTATTTTTTGTTTTAATAATATAATACAGCATGTCCATAAAGTCTGTGTGCGATTTCTTTCTATCACAAATACAAATAAAGTTATAAATTTTTTAAAATTGCACTCTCACTTTGTGGACACCCAATATATAAGTTATGTAATGTATACTAAAAATTATGTTGGGGTGACAAGACTTTTGGACCATGCTGTACATAATTTAGTGATCCAAAAGTTTTGTCACCCCTACATATTTTAAATTTCATTATTTTTGTTTTAATATATAATATATAAGTTATGTAATTATTTTACCTCTTTAAAAAAAATCTATAAAAATTGAATTATTTTCCAGAATTTTGGGATTCATTATGTAATTATTTTACCTCTTTAAAAGAAAAAAAAATATGTAGGAGTGAAAGATTTAAGACCATCATGTATATTGATCTAGACAGTGGTCCGAAAAATCTTGTCACACCTATATATTTTAAAGTTCATTATTTTTTAATTTTAATTATATGATATATAAGTTATATAATTATTTTACCTCTTTGATTTTAATTAATTATTTTTTAGAATTCCAGGTGGTATTATGTAATTATTTTACCTGTTGTTTTAATAATATAATATATAAGTTATGTAATTATTTTACCTCTAAAGAAATATGTAGGGGTGACACGACTTTCGGACCATGCTGTACATTAATCTCGATAGTGGTCCGAAAGTCTTGTCACTCCTACATATTTTAACTTTCGTTATTTTTTGTTTTAATATATATTGGTAATGTAATTACTATACCTCTTGAAAAAAATCTTTAAAGATTGAATTATTTTCTAAAATTTGAGTTGTATTACCTAATTATCTTACGTAAAAAAATAAAAAAAATAATAAAAAAATAAATTGTATGGGTGACAAGACCAGCCTGTACATTTTACATTTAACTTATTCAACTGTGTGCCTGTAACTATGGTTTACTTAATTTTGTCTGAATTTTTTTAAATGAGGTTTGATGTGTATAATTTTTATTTTTATGGACTGTTGTCCTTATCGTTATTGTGGCGTGTACAATCACCCTGCTGTATCCTCCAGCCTTCCTCAGGTGTTTCCTGTGTACCTGAGCATAGCAAATACAAGATGAAGGCCGGAGGATATAGTGGCCAAAACGTTGGGATTTTACATGCCGCAATAAATGCTGTACATTAATCTAGAGAGTGGTCCGAAAGTCTTGTCACTCCTACATATTTTAACTTTCATTATTTTTTGTTTTAATATATGTTGGTAATGTAATTATTATACCTCTTGAAAAATGATTTTACATACCACAATAAAGATGAAGACAAGAGTCCAAAATAATCAAAATTATAGACTTTATTTTGATCTGACTGGACATTTCCTAAAGTGTTTCCATGATGTGTGTGTATGTGTGTGTGTCTCTTTAATAACCACATGCCCACATTTAATTGTGTTAACTATTAACAGTTGCTAATCTGGTTCCTTTTCCCTCCTCGTTAAACGGTCTTTACAACAGAATTGTTAAATTGATTTTTAAATAAAAGATAGAAAAGAACAATTCTTGTGACTTGAAAATAGTCATCTATTTTCCCATCAGTGCTGGAGATGAGGGTTCATGCCTACGTAAAAGCCAGGATATTGAATGCAAATTAATTCTTGGCAAGCAGGCAGGCCTACTCCACTGAAAGAATGAATGGCACTATACAATCTTCTTCGCCTTGTGTTGAACTAAGCTAAGCTTAGTTTTTTTTTCTTCTTTTTTTTTTGTTCAAGAATGAACAGTTCTCGGTTTAAAAGATTTGATTTTTAATTTTTTTTTATTTAAAAAAATAAAAAATTTAAGATTTTTTTTTTTTTTTTTTTCGGTTCAAGAAGGAACAGTTCTTGGTTTAAAAAGATTTGTTTTTTTATTCTTTAAATTTTTTTTAAATTAAAAATTTTTTTTAAATTGAATATTTTTTATTTTTATTTTTTTTAAGTTAATCAGTTTTGATTGAAACATTGAAAGGACATAGTTTTAAAAAAAATAAAATTTTTAAATTAAAAAAAAAAAACTTGTCCAATACATAATTTCTACCCTACGGGTTCATTGAAAAAAAAAATGTAAAAAAAATCTTTAAAAAAAAAATAAATAAATAAAAATAAAAAGGGGGCTTTTAACTGCTTTAAACTGTAAAAAGAAAATTCAGTATTTGTTAAATTTACTTGATTTCAGTTTTTACAAAATTGAATTTAAAAAAAAAAAAAAAAATTTTCAAATCAATTTTTTTTTTTTTTTTTTTTTTTAAATTTTTTTTATCTTCTAATTTATGTCAATTGACATAGAGCTTGGTTTGCTATTTTATAGCGAGATTCAACTTCTTTTTTTTTTCTTGTATTTTAACATTCTAAGAATTCTATTCAACATTTGTTTGCATTAGGCTGCTGTTTTTTTTTATTATAATTTGCTAATAAAAACTATTTTGACAAATTATTGAATCTGTGTAGATTTTCTTTTTTATTTATCTCTATAAAAAAAGAAAAAGTTGCTTGGGTGTCCTAAAGTTGGTATCAGCCAGACAGCAAGGGAGTCTATCTTCTTATCTCTAGGGCTAGACTAAGGAGATTGTTTTTGCATTTGAGACGGAGCACCACACCTACCATTAGCTCCTCACTTTACCACACAGGCCCTGTGCTACTCATACGCTGTGTTGGCGAGAGGTGGTATTGAACTAGGAACATTGTGGTTTCTAGCCAAACGCTCTACCGACTGAGCTAAACAGAAAAAAATGAGTTAAAAAATGTGTTAAAAAAAAAAAATTGAGTACCCATCAAGAATGAATCAAACAAAACATCTTTGGCATAAAATAACCCAACAAGGGTTGACATGCCATAAAATTCAACCAACCTTTCAGAAAGGAATAAAAATTAAACACATGATCTCCACAGTTGGCTAAATTGGTTGTTTTTAAATTTTTCAAAAAAACATGATAAACCATACACGTGTTTATGGGCCAAAATTTCATCAGGAATCCATTTATTCATTTTATCTCTTATTATAATGGAGATTTGCTGTCTGTAACTGAAACTGCATCACTGCTTACATCACAGTACCCTCATGAATTGCATAAGTTTATCAATGAGTATTTAATTTATAGTCAAAATCATTAATTAATACGGCGGACCTGAACTTTCAGACCCCCCCCATCTAAAATTTTTGTTTTTAATTTTTTCTTTTTTTTTTTCAACGGATTATTATCGATTGCACACCAATCTATCCGATTGTAAAAAAAAAAAAAAATTTTTTAAGTTATTTATTTTTCGAGTTTTCAGGGGTGCTCAGTTCCCCATATAAGTTTATTGTAAACCAATCCCCCATATCGGAACTGCTGAAAAAAAATTTTTCTTTGTAATTTCTTTTCTTTTTCTTCAATGGATTATTATCGTTTACACACCAATCTATCAGATTGTAAAAAAAATTCTAAAAAGTTCTTTATTTTTCGAGTTTTCAGGGGTGCTCATTTCCCCGTACCCTCATGGGGATCGGTTTATGATAAACTTATACGGGGAAGTGAGCACCCCTGAAAACTCGAAAAATAAATAACTTTTTTGATATTTTTTTCACACTCTGATAGATTGGTGTGCAATCGATAATAATCCATTGAAAGAAGAAAAAAAAATTAAAAACAAAAATTTTAGATGGGGGGGGGGTCTGAAAGTTCAGGTCCGCCATTAATACATAAAATAAATTTTATTTATTAATGTCTATGAAAATCTGGATTAGATTTACCTCAAAACAGCTCATATTATTAGTGTGTTTAAAATCCTGCAGTGTGTCTTATGTATAACTAAGAAATAAATGTTTACATAATATATGGTGTGGCCAATTTACATACTGTTTTTAACAAAACAGGGTTTAATAAATAATTACTAGGTGTTATTGATCTCTAATATTATTGTTTTATTCTTCAATGTATTAAAATCGATCCTATGAATGATCTTATATAGAAACCAATTAAGATATAATTAAAATAAATGTAATATTTTTATATTTTTGTTAATTTCATTAGTCTTTCTAAATTGATATATTTTACTACATTAAAACTTTATATTTTTGTTAATTTCATTAGTTTTTCTAAATTGATATATTTTACTACATTAAAACTTTATATTTTTGTTAATTTCATTAGTCTTTCTAAATTGATATATTTTACTACATTAAAACTTAAATAATAAGGTGCCTATTTTTGCTAGTCTATATAATAATACTGGTGTTCTTATAAGATATAACAGATCATCTTGCTACACCCTCTGGTTAAAAATGAGACCATCCAAATGAGTGTTGTCACCTCAGCTAAATAATGGACCATTCTGTTTTTATTATAAAGAAAGGTAAGAAAAAGGACAGGCTATGCAGAAAAAATATGATAAGAAAGATAGAGAGAGGGTGTGACAGCGCGGAAAAGATAACACTAATTTGTTTCAATCGAACTTAATTAAAAGAAGGAAAGAAAGGAAAACCAGTGAGAGAGAGTTGAATAAAGATTATTATATGTTTTACAGATTGAATTATTTAGCAATAGCTCTTAAGTAAACATATCAAACATTGTAATAATTAAATTATCGTACTGTGGTATATCCACAGGTCCTGCTAGTTGTTATTTAATAAGCATAGCTGAGATATGAATTCATTTTCTAGGTTTAGCTTTGTTTGACACAAGGCCAAAATTGTGGAGCACCCAGTGAGAATAGCTGACCTGTTAGTTCTAGTCTAGATCAGTTTATAGATATGTCCGGGGGGGGGATCCAGTGGCTTCGGCTATGGACCATACAAGTTAACATTGTTAATCCTATGGGCCATACCCCCAGTCAATACCTGCCCCCTTGAATTAAAGGGGCAGGGCTGGGTTTATTGCCTGGTGCCTGAGGGGGAATGCTGATGGGATCAATGCATTTTTTGCGCTCGCCACCCATGAGTCTTGACTCGTGTGTGGTCCCACATTAATAGGGCCTTGTGCCTAATTCATACACGTGAGGTATGTGGTAAATATCTAGTCTAGGTCAGTAACTATTACATCATTGGAGGTGCCCTTATAATTTGCTAAGCTTAGATTTGGCACATGGCCAGGGGTACGGAGCACCCAGTGAGAATTATTACTAACAATGGTCAGTAAGTCTAGCTCGGTAACTATTACACCTCATGAGACGCCTAAGGTTACTCTGCTAAATGATAGTTGGTTGGTTGCATTTTACGGCATGCCAACCCTTGTTGGGTTATTTTATGCCGATGATGTTTTGTTTTATTCACTCTTGATGAGTATTCAAATTTTTAGAATTTAAACTCAATTTTTTTAAAACACATTTATTTAAGCTATTTTTTTCTATTTAACCCATAAATGGAAACTTAACGGGTACTACCACTCCGGGTCAGAGTGAACCTGGGAGTAATGGCGATGAAGGGCTACTTCACACTTCCCAGAGCTCCAGGATTTCAAACTTCACCACAAGATGCAGTTTAATGTCATACTCAGGACACGTTTGATAATGGGGCACCCAGTGAGAATTGAACTCTTGAACAAATGTCTACCAGTCTGGCTTGGTAACTATTACATCATGGGAGGCGCCCAAGGTTACGATGCTAATTAATGAATTATACTGATTTATCTCCGTCATAGTCCAAAAATAACCTGATACACATTAAACAAAGTTCTGGGGTGGGGGAAGTCAAACTTTAAGATACAACTTTCCCAGCCATTATTATTCACTGTGTGTGGGGTGGGGTGGGGGAGATTCTGTAAATAAATTTAGTACTAATCTATCATACACAGACATACACACCCCGGGGGGGGGTCGGATACAGTTAAGTGTGTCGTAGGAAATGGAACTGACGACCTGGATTCAAATACTAGACGAGGCCGTATGCTATTTAACCTTGGAAAAGGTATGAATCAAACTTTTTTAAAGCTTGGTATGGCAACGGGTTTTTAATATTAAAAGCTCCCCCCTCTCTCTCTATATATATATATATATATGTGTGTGTGTGTGTGTGTGTGTGTGTGTATGTTTCTTCCAATATAAGACCTTGTTTTATAAACAGAAATTCGGGTTACAGATTGGGTCACCTTTGAGTGGTGTACTAGCATGTTTATTCCTGGAATTTTTAGAATCCGGTCCCTTCAAATATATTCTACCTAACAACTCTGATTTTTTTCCGCTACATAGATGACACATTATTCATCCAAAAAACTGCAATTTAACTGATATCATTGATAAATTAAATGATGTGGAACGCTCCATTAAGTTCACTTATGAACTTAACAAAACCATACATTACCATTCTTAAACACACTTATAATAAATAATAACAACAATTTAGAATTTAAAGTCTACCACAAAAATACTAACAAAAACGACTACATTCATTTTTATTCACACCACAACAATAAGATAAAGAGTGGAATAATAATAGGCTTTTTTCTTAGAGCCCTTAAGATATGCAACAAAAATATTTAGAAGAGGAATCATATTGAAAAGTCTTTTTCAAAATTATAATACCCTTTAAACTGCATACACTGCGCTAAAAAAAGGCTTTTAATACACAAAACAAAAAAATAACACTACATTTCCTAATAATGCACACCCTAACAACAATAACGATTCTGATATACATCATACTTCCAAATAATCCTATAACAGATAAAATAAACAGGAACCTAAAGAATATAGGTATTAAGACAGTTACACATTCTACGAAAACAATCAAAAACATTCTACATAATAGAAATAATCACAAACACACACACTCCGAGTTTACACAATAGATTCTCTTGATTGTAACAAAAAATATTTAGGAGAGACTTCTAGATCTCCGACTAAAGGAATCTCGGAACATAGGTATCATATTAAACGGGATTTTCTTAACAACGCCCTAGCTAAACATAATATAGACACAAACCATACCTTTGATTTTAAAGGAGAAAAAATATTAACTCACATACACAATAGAACACTACGTAGGATTTTAGAATCTTGTGCTATTCTCACACATCAAACCATTCCCCAAAGAAAAGGCTTTTAAAAAAAATATCCCTATACTTAGCGACACTAGTGCTTAAAAATCATAAAATCCCGTTCACATAACCATTTTAGACAAACATTTCCGAACAAATTTATATTAAATTTCACATTATTTCAATAAGTATCCAAAAGTTACTTCCCTTGCACCATTCATATTTTCCATAAAAATTAATTACTAAACATAATTTAATACAAACATTTCTTTCCTGGGTAAAATCCGTTATAAATCGGCCACGAACGTGATACACAACCTTTTTAGAAAAAGAGATTTTTTTGTTTGTTTTTGAATTAGAAGTATTTATTTTTCTTATAAAAACTGTTACACCGAACGAACGTGACACACCGACGAACGTGACACACGCCTTTTGGAAAAAACAATATTTCCAGTTTAAAATAAAAATATTCTCTGTTTCTCTCCGATAGAAAACATCACATATGCTCTGATGAAGATATTTTGATGAAATCAAAATATTGGCAATATTAGCTAGTAATGCAAAGTTGTAAATATATATATATATATATATATTTGGGAGATTATGTGCTTTTAATTAAAGTCATACCTAATTTGTTAATTAATTAATTATAATTAAAGGGATTAGGCGTGCATATCGGTTTAAATGTAAAGCGTAAACAAATCGATTTCTGTATGTACATTTCAGCCCATTAGGCCTCATCAGCAGAGCTATAGACAGGGCAGTATTTTGTGTGCGATTCGAACCCTACCTGACAGGCGGACATTTTAACCACTACACTAGCTGGCTTCTCCAGAATCTCTCGTTTATTTTAAACTGGTATGTATATCGCACTTTTTGGGTGACTTATGGCACGACAGTATGAAGTGGTCAAACAATGTGTTTGAAATGGCGAAGGCCGACAATATATATATATATAATCCAAAAGTCCAGAGCAGAAATCTTCCTTACGGCACAAGAGTTTTAATTAAAAAACCTGTCGCAGTTTGAGAGCTCAATGTGTGCTCTTAATGTTAGAGTCACAGAGCAAATATATAAGTAAATAAATGCCTTTAAAGTAATAAAGAATTCGTCATTCGCATCTGATGAGTCGGGATAGTTGGACACTTTGTCTAAGCTCCCTGAAATATAGACTATAATGCTACATCTCTAAGTCTTTTGTTATTTTTTTTACTTAGGTTAATGTGATACATTCGACACAAATCTCCGGTCAGGGATGGGGGCGGCGTGGCGTGGCGTGGCGTGGCAACAGTGAAATTGAGAGAGACTGAATGACAGAAAGTACGATATTGGTGGACTGTTACACCAGTTCCACTCCGACACTAAAAAGATGGCCCGAAAATTAGAAAGGATCAACCAAAAACTTGTCCGACAGGAAATGTCTGTACAGTTCAACAAAACTTGTATAAAAGAAAAAATGCTGCCAAAATACACTTATTTTAATATATATATATATATATATATATATATATATATATATGGGGGGTATTGTCATCTACATACAGTCCTGTTACGCTGTTTCACTGCTTATCAGCAGACAGGTTCAGGTCGGGACCGAATGTTTAAACGCCTTTTCTTTCCCAGTGAATGGCTTTTTATGACTAGAAATATCAGAAAATAACCATAAATATTATACCAAGAGGATATATATATATATATATAATATATATATATATATATATATGAGAAATATTTATGCTGTAGTCTCCCTCTGTAGAATGTCTGGTTAAAAACTACAGACAACATTTGTTTATTGATTTTGTTGTCTTACAAGATTTAAGTTAGGTTATTTTATAATTTTTTTATTGTCTAATCTTTATCCAAACAGGCTTATATATATATATTATATATATATATATATATATATATATAGTTTTTTTCGTAGTTAGGTCTTTCCATGTGTGGTTTAACCAAGCTGATGCAGGTAGACCACAAAAGAGAGCTCAATGTACCTAATACCAGTGAGTAAAAGGACAGAGCAAGATATTTAGTAAATAAAGAAAAACTCTAAACTTGCTTCATTACAATAATTTATTTCAACCGTATTAATACGGCATCTTCAGGTAATCACAAGAACATGACTCTTACGAGTCATGTTCTTATGATTACCTGAAGATGCCGTATTAATATGGTTTAAATAAATTATTGTAATGAAGCAAGTTTAGAGTTTTTCTTCATTTACTATATATATATATATATATATATATATATATGTGTGTGTGTGTGTGTGTGTGTGTGTGTGTGTTTCTTTCTCTCTCTCTCTCTCTCTCTCTCTCTATATATATATATATATATATATATATATATATATATATATATATATAACGAGGTGGGTGAGAAAATCTAAGATAAAATTCAAGCAAATTTCAAATATAAGACAAAAAACAAAGCCCTAAACCCTAAACCCTAATTTATTTGTTTAATGGGAAAATTAACAGTTTTATTACAAAATTTGTGGGTTCTGTTTTTTTTCTGGGACACCCTAATTTACTAAACAAAAGTTCATAATTACTAATATCATAAAGAATTAATTGCAGAAAAAAAGCTTCAAGTATTAAGAGTGACACTCATAAAGATTTGAAAGTCTGCATTAAACAAAAACCCTTTTAGTTTTGGGGGGTGGGAGTCTTAAGATGAATTTTAAGACTTCCACCCCCAAAACTAAAAGACATTTTGTCGAATGTCAGCTGCTTATGCAAATGACATTCACGTTAGATAAATGGTAAGTTTGTCTATGAAAGAGAGCGGAGGTTAAAGATACATCACACACACACACACACACACACACACATATATATAATATATATATATATATATATATATATATATGTATTTATATAGATAAAAGGTGGCTTACCGGTGAATATGGGCACGATCGTTGGAGGTGCACAAAATCCAGGGCTTAAGTCAGCGATAAAACAAATACAAAGTGCTCAATACAAAGTAGAGCAAATTTATTAAAGAAATGGATACAATAGAAACCTACTCGAGTTTCACCATAAGGATCTTCAGGGTTAAATCCACTGAATTAATCGAGGTACCGATTAATTGCAGTCGATTACACGTGTGTTCATTGAATAAGATGTTACGTTATAAAGAGACGCTTGGTTTTTTTATAACGTAACATCTTATTCAATGAACACACGTGCAATCGGCTGCAATTAATCGGTACCTCGATTGATTCAGTGGATTTATCCCTGAAGATTCTAATGGTGAAACTCAAGTAGGTTTCTATTGTATCTATTTCATTAATATATATATATATATATATATATATATATATATATATATATATATATATATGGCAGTATGGAGGCGCGTGGGCTAGTGGTTAGAGTCGTGGGAAATGGACTAGTCGATTCGAGTTCAATTCCTAGACGAACCTGTTGGCATTTCACATAGCGCTAATACCCTTGGGAAAGGTATGAATCCATATATTCTCCCTCCGGCTATCCGTTGAATAGTAGGGCAGACTAGGAGAGGGATAACTCTGAATTCAAAATTCCTGAGGTCAGTCGTTGATTGGGTTTGTGGCAACCCTTGATGCACCAATTCTTTCCTATCGTCTGTGCCAAAAAGTGTGGATGGTCCAACAGAAGCCTTCATCACTATAAACAAATCACTGTGTGGGTGTTCATTGTGTGTGTGAACCCTCATGCGTCGAAAATCGACGAGAGAGTCCATAATATGGTAGTGTGGTGGATCCACAGTCACGTGATCCTTAGCTGCTATATCTACACTTCCAGCCAGTGGTCTTGGCGTTCATACATGATGTTACGTCCATCTAAAGATTCCTTGAACAAAGAATCAATCCAGCACTCCACAACACTCAACGGTCTATAAATTGTATTTGTCTGTAGGTTTCGCATCTCACAGCGTCAGTATCAAATCAATTAGATAGTTGACTGAGCAAAATAGAAGAAAAAAAAGAAAGAAAAAATCTGAAAGAGTAGCCATGTTGGTTTTGCGAGAGGCCACTTCCGGTCGTCGCTGATCTTTAGCCTCCTGGTGCGTAAAATCACGGAAAGCAGAGAGAGAGAGAGAGAGAGAGAGGGGGGGAAGGAGGAAGAAAACAGGAAACTGTAATGGTTGATTCCTGACCTTCTCGACAGACTGAGAACGATAAACAATGGATCTTCGGCTGACATTTTTAAAAACGCGAGATGATTCGCCATTTTGAATGTTACCGGACATTGGCCAATTTTGACGTCGATTTGATGATTTTAATTTACAGGAAATCGGCAATATAGTGATTAAATCAAGTTAAATCGGGAATGGTTTGCTGTTTGGATTGAAACATCTGTTTTAATTGTAAGAATCAATTTGCAGGTATGGATCAGTCGGTAGAGCATTCGGCTAGAAACCACAAGGTTCCTAGTTCGATACCGGCCCTCGTCAACTCAGCGTATGAGTAGCACAGGGATCTGTGCGGTAAAGTGAGGAGCTGATGGTGGGTGTGGCGTTCCACCTCAGATGCTAAAATAATCTCCTTGGTGTAGCACTATTGGAAAGGGGATAGACTCCCCCGCTGTCTGGCTGATACCGACATTAGGCCGCCCCGACGACTTTACTTACTTATTATCCATTACAGTCTACATTTACGAGGGCAATTCAATAAATTAGATAAATTTTGCCTAAGAAATCCTATCAATAATGTAGTAGCGGGACCCGTAGAATTTCCACGAAACGAAACAAAAACCAAGAGGGGCTATTTAAGCCAGAAACGATGCTTTGAAATTTCATTACATATATATATTTACCAACCCCTCCGCACGAGCAGGATGCGACACAAGGTCAATTTCTTAAGCGGAGTTCAACAGGTTTGAATTCAGAGTTTTCCTTCTCCTAGACCGGTTGCCTAACCAAGGTTAAAGAGCCCAGTCTGCCCTACTATTTGCCCATAGCTGGAGGGAGAGTATGAATCATACCTTTCCCAAGGGTATTAGCGCTAAGTGATATGCAATTACCACGCCCAGGATTTGAACTCGGAGTGACGAGTCCATTTCCCATGACTTTAACCATTACACCACGCGCTTTCATTACATATAAATCCTACTGTTGTCTTTGCAATAAATAATACAAAAATAAGTGACAAAAACACGACTTGAAAAAAAACAAACTTATTTTTGGGGCTGGGGTATAACACTACTTGACACTTGTGACAATTGTAAAATAGCTACAATTTTTTTCTATATAAAGACTCTCTGAATTGTTAAAAAGTCAGTCAGACCGGAGAGCTAGAGGGAAGCTTGTCAAAGGACAACGAAACATCCAAATTGCTGAAATCAGAAATCTTTGCCACTAGAAGAAATAGACCTTGACATCAAGAAAAAAACTCAGACAAAAGAACTGACACAATCAAGTCCACCTTTGCTGAATTACTCAGTGTTAATTAGGATAGAACAACACGCCAGACAAAGCTCCTCGCCATGTCTTTTCTCTGCGACTTAGTGTGCAAAATATATTCCTCACCATTATATATATTAATAAAAACGTTGTTATTGTTAACGGTGTGTTGTCTCGTTCTTAGAGTTGCCAACAACTACGGCAGCTCATTTCACATATCTTCAGACCCGTCACAGGGACGCTCCAGCCAAGTTGTATCGATCCCAGTTCTGTGGATCAAAGGAACACAACGTGGGCGCAGACATATCGAAAGAGGAACTAGCCAGAGACACGTGTGGCAGTCATGGAACTGAGTCATCTTATCAGATACCGTGACTGACATAGGACTATCTTGCTTATAGCTCACATCTACCTTTTTTCTAAGCACTTCGCTAGAGTCATCGTGGTGCAGCCGTACTGTAGCACTGACACGGCTACAGCTTGGTAGAATTTTCACTTTACCTTATCAGTGATATTACGGTATCTGTGTACAAGATTCTTACGTCTGGAAACCTTAAAGCCCAGCTCGGCTATAAGGAGTTTAGTTACCATCTTTTTCGTTCTAGGTGGAACCAATACTAATCAATAATTAAATTTGCCATTCTTTTAGCATCTCCGGATAATAAGACGTAGCTCTGTGGACTGGTCTGTAGTACTGACACAGCTACAGATTGGAAGAATTCTTGCTTTATCTTATCAGAGAGATGTAATTTCCATATGATCAATAATCTCCCAATGGCACTCCAAGTCTTTTCAATGTGTATATTGACATCGCTTTCAATAGATGAGATATTACTACCTAGGTATGTGAATTGGTCTGTAGCACTGTCACGGCTACAGATTGGAAGATTTCTTGCTTTATCTTATCAGAGAGATGTAATTTCCATATGATCAATATTCTTCCAATGGCACTCCAAGTCTTTTCAATGTGTATATTGACACCGCTTTCAATAGATGAGATATTACTATCTAGGTATGTGAACTGGTCTGTAGCACTGTCACGGCCTCAGCTTGGAAAAATTCTTGCTTTATCTTATCAGAGAGATGTAATTTCCATATGATCAGTAATCTCCCAATGGCACTCCAAGACTTTTCAATGTGTATATTGACACCGCTTTCGGTAGATGAGATATTACTATCTAGGTATATGAACTGGTCTGTAGTACTGACACGGCTACAGATTAGAAGAATTCTTGCTTTATTTTATCGGAGAGATGTAATTTCCATATGATCAATAATCTCCCAATGGTACTTCAAGCCTTTTCAATGTGTATATTGACACCGCTTTCAGTAGATGAGATATTACTATCTAGGTATGTGAATTGGTCTGTAGCACTGACACGGCTTCAGCATGGAATAATTTTTGAGATTATCTGTGTACAAGATTCTTACGTCTGGAAACCTTAAAGCCCAGCTCGGCAACAAAGAGTTAAGTTACCATCTTTTTCGTTCTAGGTGGAACCAATATTAATCAATTATTAAATTTGCCATTCTTTTAGCATCTCCGGATAATAAGACGTAGCTATGTGAACTGGTCTGTAGCACTGACACGGCTACAGATTGGAAGAATTCTTGCTGTATCTTATCAGAGAGATGTAATTTCCATATGATCAGTAATCTCCCAATGGCACTCCAAGCCTTTTCAATGTGTATATTGACACCGCTTTCAGTAGATGAGATATTACTATCTAGGTATGTGAATTGGTCTGTAGCACTGTCACAGCTTCAGCTTGGAAGATTTCTTGCTTTATCTTATCAGAGAGATGTAATTTCCATATGATCAGTAATCTCCCAATGGCACTCCAAGCTTTTTCAATGTGTATATTGACATCGCTTTCAGTAGATGAGATATTACTATCTAGGTATGTGAACTGGTCTGTAGCACTGTCACGGCCTCAGCTTGGAAAAATTCTTGCTTTATCTTATCGGAGAGATGTAATTTCCATATGATCAGTAATCTCCCAATGGCACTCCAAGCCTTTTCAATGTGTATATTGACACACGCTTTCAGTAGATGAGATATTACTACCTAGGTATGTGAATTGGTCTGTAGCACTGACACGGCTACAGATTGGAAGAATTCTTGCTTTATCTTATCAGAGAGATGTAATTTCCATATGATCAATAATCTTCCAATGGCACTCCAAGCCTTTTCAATGTGTATATTGACACACGCTTTCAGTAGATGAGATATTACTACCTAGGTATGTGAGTTGGTCTGTAGCACTGTCAAGGCTACAGCTTGGAAGAATTCTTGCTTTATCTTTGATATTACGATATCTGTGTACAAGAAGGGAACCTTAAAGCCCAGCTCGGCTACAAGGAGTTAAGTTACCGTCTTTTTCGTTCTAGGTGGAACCAATATCAATCATTAATTAAATGTGCCATTCTTTTAGCATCTACGGATAATAAGACGTTTGGCAGTCAGCAATGCAAAACAGTCTGTCTTCGTTTTTTTATTTTTTTTTTGTTTTGTTTTTTTTTCGTTTTGTTTGTTTTTTGTTGTTTATGTTTTTTTTTGTTATTTTTGTTTTGCTTTTTGCTTTGTTTTTTTCTGTTTTTTTTTCAGCTAGACGATCGATCACACAAGATCAATAACAATTGATCAATATTCTGCATTTCTTCTTATGCAACTTACGGTGCGTGGGGTGGGTGGGAGTGAGGTTAGACTATTCAGAGGAAGAGCCTGCTTCAAGTGCTTCGCGAACACCAGTTTCAAAAGAGACGTTCGATTCCAAGAAATAAAAAAAAAAAACCAATATCGACAGAATCAATCAAGACAAATCGATATTGCCCTCGAGTCATCATCGATTTTCATACAGTTTTGTCGACTCGTGTTCAAAAAATTCAAAAATACATTTTTAAAAAATCGGAGATGACGATCGAATTTTTTTTCTCCTGAAGTCTCTGTGGTAAAGCATTTTTTTTTTATTGTTATATAACTTTTGAGACGAGAGTCATTGATATGTCCAGAAATTCTTTAGACAATTAACCTGATGTTTGTATTTTCATATTGTAAATACAACGTTTCGGTCGATTCACCCTTCAGATCTTGTCAGGTATACAAACGGTTTTGAAAAAGGAACATTCTTAACAT